>OX328126.1:87028923-87094950 GCA_946811695.1 Gonocerus acuteangulatus
AAGTGTAAAAATGAGCTGAATCGGTTAATCGGAAAGCGGGGGTTTAATTTGTAATATATTTCAATAGAAAAGCCCGCCAGACGTAGGTTCACAAAGCCGCCGCAAGGAGCGCTTTCTACCACTAGAGTGACTGTATCCTGTTCCTTCGTTAGATCAAAATACGATAATATGAGGTTTTTTGTATTTATTACGTAGTGTAATAGGTACCATGTGTAAACATAACTCTGGAAGCAAATTAATAATTGATCAGTTACTCATTACAAATTTAAAAGAGAACTATTCATGTTTTTATTTTATTTATGTAGGATATTTTAAGCAAATTGTTCTGGAAAGCAGTCTACACTACCAAAATTCTGAGGAAAGTGCTTAGTTATGCAGCTCCTGCGTGACGGACTTTTTTTTCTGTAACATAAATTAACTTACATATCATTGCAACGGTTTTGTGAGTCACTGTATATATATATATATATATATATATATACTAGCTGTTACCCGGTGCCCTATGCTACACCTACATTCTGCATCTATAAAAGCAAAATAAATTAGAAACCAAATAATTAGTATTAAAATCTAATAACGAAAATCTGTAACTGGTTCATTGTTTCGAACTCGTGATCTCCGAACTGTGAGTCATAGACGATTTTAACCTAGCCTATGACTCTCCCCGTTTCAAGACCTACCTGTAAGCCTCGTTTGGTCAAAATCCGTCAAACGTTGTGGATTTGTATAATGAACAAACATACACACAGACAGCTGGTAGACGTTTTTGACCTATCTTATGACACTCCCCGTATCACGACCTACTTGTTTGCCAAGTTTGGTCAAAATCGGTCAAACGGTGTAGATTTGTATAAGGAACTCAGAGACAAACAGACAGGAAGGTGGGATAAAAGAAATCAAGATTTGTTATCCTGGTGAACATATTACTCGTAATATGCAATGTCAAAAGTCTAAACTGCTTTTGAACGATTTTACCAATAATGCTATGCAACATTTTGGATTTTTATAAGGAACAAACAGACAAACGGACAGATACGTTATTTAAATATACATACAATTATGTTTTCATATATATATATATATATATATATATATATATATATAAAATCAGTCTTAACAGGCCACGAGGGCCCTGAGGGGCAGATACTGTAGAGGTATCTGATTCATGACCATACGGCCCGCTAGGGAGATAGTATGGTCAGTACTATGCTTCGCCCGCCTGATTTTCCCCTATGTGCTTCGACTGCTAGAGTCATTAGCACAAAGGTACCCATTATTAAATTAATTAAAGGCTGGGTTGGCCTAGAAACGGTCAGGGAGGCCGAATTCAACCCTTGAGCGAAGACACTAGAAGAAAAAATCTTTAGTGCTTGCTCGGGATTTGAACTCAGGTCCTCCAGCATATGAGTCCAGTGCTCTACCACTGAGCTAACCTCGCCACCTATATATATATATACATAAGTATATATGTGTTTTGTTTTAAATTATGTCGGTGTGATTACATGTGTTTTTCATAAGGCACCCTTCTCCAGCGGTCTTGCTCTTTCTTTCTTTCCGATATTTTGCCGGATTTCTTGCTAGGATGAATGACAGCCAGAAGAAGCCGGAGAGGAATCCGGCGAAATACCGCGCAGAAAGGAGGTGCAAGACCATTTGAGAAAGAAGCCGTATGAACAACACGCACACATGTAAATGTATTTAATTTCGTAATCGGAAACTAACTCGGCTTCCAGAGTGCGTCAATTCTTTAGGTTGACCCTCTTTCTGGAGGGAGGGAGGAAACGCACTAAGTTGGAGAGGCGGAAAAATATAAGAAAAAAAATATTTTAATTTAAAGTTTGTTTTCATTAAAAACTTCTTCTTTATGTTTAATCATGGTGTCGACTGCCGTAGTCGTCCTTTCAGTGAGTTTCTTTAATTGTTTGAACGACCAACAACTTTGCAGAATCCCCATTAGATGTTTTTGAGAAGTTGGAGTTTGTTCTTGTTCTCTGTTTTCCAGTTCTTTTAACAGTAATTCGGCGGAATTTGGTGTTCTTTTTCTTTTTAAATAGGCTTGGAATTTAGGGCTGTTTGACTGATCCTTAACGCTTTTTAATCACTGGATAGTAGATAATGTACAACTTGCACCTGTCTACACTACTAGGAAGCTCACTAGTGAGTGAAGCGACTAATCCTTAACGCTTTTTAACCACTAGATAGTAGATAATGTACAACTTGCACCTGTCTACACTATTAGGAAGCTCACTAGTGAGTGAAGCAACTAATCCTTAACGCTTTTTAACCACTAGATAGTAGATAATGTACAACTTGCACCTGTCTACACTATTAGGAAGCTCACTAGTGAGTGAAGCGACTAATCCTTAACGCTTTTTAACCACTAGATAGTAGATAATGTACAACTTGCACCTGTCTACACTATTAGGAAGCTCACTAGTGAGTGAAGCGACTAATCCTTAACGCTTTTTCACCACTAGATAGTAGATAATGTACAACTTGCACCTGTCTACACTATTAGGAAGCTCACTAGTGAGTGAAGCAACTAATCCTTAACGCTTTTTAACCACTAGATAGTAGATAATGTACAACTTGCACCTGTCTACACTATTAGGAAGCTCACTAGTGAGTAAAGCGACTAAGATAAATACGAAATAACTTCCGCGTGTGAAGTTCACTATTGTCAAAATTCCGTGCAACCCGAACATTGCCCGTGTACTGAAAGTTGCAGGCAATATGTTGATTTTATTTAATTTATATGATTTTCGAGCTAGCAACTAGGCGATTAGCTCTATAAACACCTAGGTAAGAGCTAGCAACTAGGCGATTAGCTCTATAAACACCTAGGTAAGAGCTAGCAACTAGGCGAAAAGCTCTATAAACACCTAGGTAAGAGCTAGCAACTAGGCGATTAGCTCTATAAACACCTAGGTAAGAGGTAGCAACTAGGCGATTAGCTCTATAAACACCTAGGTAAGAGGTAGCAACTAGGCGATTAGCTCTATAAACACCTAGGTAAGAGCTAGGAACTAGGCGATTAGCTCTATAAACACCTAGGTAAGAGCTAGCAACTAGGCGATAAGCTCTATAAACACCTAGGTAAGAGCTAGCAACTAGGCGATTAGCTCTATAAACACCTAGGTAAGAGGTAGCAACTAGGCGATTAGCTCTATAAACACCTAGGTAAGAGCTAGCAAGTAGGCGATAAGCTCTATAAACACCTAGGTAAGAGATAGCAACTAGGCGATTAGCTCTATAAACACCTAGGTAAGAGCTAGCAACTAGGCGATTAGCTCTATAAACACCTAGGTAAGAGCTAGCAACTAGGCGATAAGCTCTATAAACACCTAGGTAAGAGCTAGTAACTAGGCGATTAGCTCTATAAACACCTAGGTAAGAGCTAGCAACTAGGCGATTAGCTCTATAAACACCTAGGTAGGAGCTAGCAACTAGGCGATAAGCTCTATAAACACCTAGGTAAGAGATAGCAACTAGGCGATTAGCTCTATAAACACCTAGGTAAGAGCTAGCAACTAGGCGATTAGCTCTATAAACACCTAGGTAAGAGCTAGCAACTAGGCGATTAGCTCTATAAACACCTAGGTAAGAGCTAGGAACTAGGCGATTAGCTCTATAAACACCTAGGTAAGAGCTAGCAACTAGGCGATAAGCTCTATAAACACCTAGGTAAGAGCTAGCAACTAGGCGATTAGCTCTATAAACACCTAGGTAAGAGGTAGCAACTAGGCGATTAGCTCTATAAACACCTAGGTAAGAGCTAGCAAGTAGGCGATAAGCTCTATAAACACCTAGGTAAGAGATAGCAACTAGGCGATTAGCTCTATAAACACCTTGGTAAGAGCTAGCAACTAGGCGATTAGCTCTATAAACACCTAGGTAAGAGGTAGCAACTAGGCGATTAGCTCTATAAACACCTAGGTAAGAGCTAGCAACTAGGCGATAAGCTCTATAAACACCTAGGTAAGAGATAGCAACTAGGCGATTAGCTCTATAAACACCTAGGTAAGAGCTAGCAACTAGGCGATTAGCTCTATAAACACCTAGGTAAGAGCTAGCAACTAGGCGATTAGCTCTATAAACACCTAGGTAAGAGCTAGCAACTAGGCGATTAGCTCTATAAACACCTAGGTAAGAGCTAGCAACTAGGCGATAAGCTCTATAAACACCTAGGTAAGAGGTAGCAACTAGGCGATTAGCTCTATAAACACCTAGGTAAGAGCTAGCAACTAGGCGATTACCTCTATAAACACCTAGGTAAGAGCTAGCAACTAGGCGATTACCTCTATAAACACCTAGGTAAGAGCTAGCAACTAGGCGATTAGCTCTATAAACACCTAGGTAAGAGGTAGCAACTAGGCGATTAGCTCTATAAACACCTAGGTAAGAGCTAGCAACTAGGCGATAAGCTCTATAAACACCTAGGTAAGAGATAGCAACTAGGCGATTAGCTCTATAAAAACCTAGGTAAGAGCTAGCAACTAGGCGATTAGCTCTATAAACACCTAGGTAAGAGCTAGCAACTAGGCGATTAGCTCTATAAACACCTAGGTAAGAGCTAGCAACTAGGCGATTAGCTCTATAAACACCTAGGTAAGAGCTAGCAACTAGGCGATTAGCTCTATAAACACCTAGGTAAGAGGTAGCAACTAGGCGATTAGCTCTATAAACACCTAGGTAAGAGCTAGCAACTAGGCGATTACCTCTATAAACACCTAGGTAAGAGCTAGCAACTAGGCGATTACCTCTATAAACACCTAGGTAAGAGCTAGCAACTAGGCGATTAGCTCTATAAACACCTAGGTAAGAGGTAGCAACTAGGCGATTAGCTCTATAAACACCTAGGTAAGAGCTAGCAACTAGGCGATAAGCTCTATAAACACCTAGGTAAGAGATAGCAACTAGGCGATTAGCTCTATAAACACCTAGGTAAGAGCTAGCAACTAGGCGATTAGCTCTATAAACACCTAGGTAAGAGCTAGCAACTAGGCGATTACCTCTATAAACACCTAGGTAAGAGCTAGCAACTAGGCGATAAGCTCTATAAACACCTAGGTAAGAGCTAGCAACTAGGCGATTAGCTCTATAAACACCTAGGTAAGAGCTAGCAACTAGGCGATTAGCTCTATAAACACCTAGGTAAGAGGTAGCAACTAGGCGATTAGCTCTATAAACACCTAGGTAAGAGCTAGCAACTAGGCGATTACCTCTATAAACACCTAGGTAAGAGCTAGCAACTAGGCGATTACCTCTATAAACACCTAGGTAAGAGCTAGCAACTAGGCGATTAGCTCTATAAACACCTAGGTAAGAGCTAGCAACTAGGCGATTAGCTCTATAAACACCTAGGTAAGAGCTAGCAACTAGGCGATTAGCTCTATAAACACCTAGGTAAGAGCTAGGAACTAGGCGATTAGCTCTATAAACACCTAGGTAAGAGCTAGCAACTAGGCGATAAGCTCTATAAACACCTAGGTAAGAGCTAGCAACTAGGCGATTAGCTCTATAAACACCTAGGTAAGAGCTAGCAACTAGGCGATTAGCTCTATAAACACCTAGGTAAGAGCTAGCAACTAGGCGATTAGCTCTATAAACACCTAGGTAAGAGCTAGCAACTAGGCGATTAGCTCTATAAACACGTAGACTGCAAACAAAATAAAAGGTCTAGCACATCAAAAATAATATATTTAAATAAAAAATTAAATAACTGAATCTATCAACTATACAAGACAAAAAAAAGGGCAAAAAGAGAAAAAATAGAATAATAAAAATACCAAACATAAAGGTCAACTATAAAATAAAAAAAAAGATAAGTAATAAATTATTTTTAATAAACTAAATCTTTTCCCTTTATTTTTTACAAATAAAATCGAATTATAAAATTAATTTTAACATATTTCAAATTTTTCGTTTTTGCTGTATTCCTTCGTAAATTTTTGTATGTTTTAAAAAGTCTAAAATAATAGATATGTGCGGGCTACCATCTGTCAAAAGTTCGTACATATCATGTGGCATGTTGATGTTTTCACGTTTCCTGCAGTCTGTTAGTAAGTGTTTTCCTGTTAATGTTTAAACACTTGGTTCTGCTTTGCTAACCAATGCAATATGTTGAAACACTTGGTTCTGCTTTCCTAAAAGAACATACACCCCCTGACAAAATTATAGGCCACACCCTATTATGTTAGTTCTTTTTTTTTTTTTTTTTTTTTAGCCTGCCAGTAGACTATGCATCTACGCTACGTCTACTGGTATTCCACCAAACCATCCCTGCCCTACATTACGCCTAGCCGTAGACTATGCATCTACACTACGGCTACCAGCAGTCAACCATACAATCCCTGCCTTACATTACGCCTAGCCGTAGACTATGCACCAACGGTTCATCCACTGGCTGTCCACCATACAATCCCTACCCTACATTACGCCTAGCCGTAGAATACACATCAACGGTACATCCACCTGCAGTCAACCATACAATCCCTGCCCTACATTACGCCTAGCCGTAGACTACACATCAACGGTACATCCACCGGCTGTCCACCATACGATCCCTGCCCTACATTACGCCTAGCCATAGACTATGCACCAACGGTACATCCACCGGCTGTCCACCATACAATCCCTGCCCAGCATTACGCCTAGCCGTAGACAATATAGAACAACGATACGTCTACCAGCAGTCTACCAAACAATCCCTGCCCTACATTACGCCTGGCAGTAGACTCGAGGTAGCCGTATTGATAAGACGAATCCCCACCCGCTGATAAGAATAAGCAACAGGTGGGGATGCAGCCGTCCCACTTCCCACTAGTACTATCAGTGTATCTACCAGGATCGGGTCGCTAGTTTCTATTGCACTTTGTCCGGTCTTAAGAAATCGCCTTTTTGTCAACTATTATGCTAATAACATACGTAATATAATTTAGTGTGCTAGACATTACTTTTAAATATTTTCCCAGCCGCACAATAGAAGGTAAGTCATCCGTCATATTTCAATATTACTCATTATCCAAACCTGTATAAATATTTTAATTTCGTCCATTGCCAATTTTAGAAATTTTCAAATCCTAGGAAACGTCTTAAACAGTTGTATCTCTTTATTTTGCAGAATAATTACTGAGGTCAGGACCTAACTGTTTCATTATTTTTCCATTTTGAATCATCGAATTCATACCCGCCACAGCATTTTTTTTTTTTTTTTTTTTTTTTTGTAAGAGAGGCGTTTTTTCGCGTAGACCCATCATGGTCTAGTATTCCAAATTAGAGTCCAAAGAAATGAAACGTCGCAGAAAACGCTAGAAACTGGTAAGAAAAACCAACATGTTAAGACATTCCGATGATATATATTGAAAAAATAACTTGTAACTACTGACCATTATTTCCCTTTTATTGAGGGGATCATCTTCCTCTTTAGCAGCCAATACTCTTAAATACTACGATAAACGCCGTTAGCAGTATAATCCTACTTGATGATCCTGCTCCATGCTGATCCTGCTCCTTGATAATCCTTGATCCTTGATGATCCTGATCCTTGATGATCTTGCTCCTTGATTATCCTGCTCCTTAGTCATCCTGCTTCTTGATGATCCTGGTCCTTGATGATACTGCTTCTTGACGATCCAGCTCCATGCTGATCATGCTCCTTGATGATCCTGATCCTTGATGATCTTCCTCCTTGATTATCCTGCTCCTTAGTCATCCTGCTTCTTGATGATCCTGCTCCTTGATGATACTGCTTCTTGATGATCCAGCTCCATGCTGATCCTGCTCCTTGATAATCCTGATCCTTGATGATCCTGCGTCTTGATGATCCTGATCCTTCATAATCTCCCCGCTGATCCCGCTTCTTGATAATACTTCCCCTTGATGAGTCTGCCCCTTGATGTTCCTATACATACACACATTAATATAATTGATTTTATAACTGGAAAATAATTCCATCTGGTCACAGGATAACTGTGGATCTCAAATAATATATTCTGCGATTAGTAAGCAGAAGACTAGAAAATATTCTGTTTACATTAATTTACATCAAATTTCAACATGTTTTTTTACAGTTTCACTTAAAAAATACTATCTGCAGTATCAATAAATGTGTCCATATGTAATACATCTTCAACAGCATTTAATACATGATAGTAATTATAACTATTTGAATCTTGGGAAAGTTGTAAATTGCTAAATTAATGAGAGTACAGGAAGTCCTCAATCATCCATGTTGTTAGTAGCTATCTTACAGCATTTTATATAGTTAGCAAGCTTATTTATAGATTTTACGAGGTAAAAATTTTTTAAAAAAAATTTGCCGGCATCCGCATGAAGGTGATTTCCTATTAAATGCATTTGCACTGACTAGATAAATTGCAGCTAAACATTGTTCTGCTGATATTTCGTGCACAGCATCAGATAATCGCCGACTGAAGACTGATTTAGGAATCATATAAAAAAAAGTCCGTCACGCAGGAGCTGCATAACTAAGCAATTTCCTCAGAATTTGGGTAGTGTAGACTGCTTTCCAGAACAATTTGCTTAAAATATCCTACATAAATAAAATGAAAGTCCGTCTCGCAGGAACTGCATCATCTTAGCGCGGTTCCGTTCATATCCCTAGTCTAATTTGGAAAAATTAAAATAGAAGCAGTTATTATTTTGGTTCCACCAGTCTTTAATTTTTAAATTAATTATTATAATGGCGTGTCAACCCTTAAGGTCACTAACGCCATTCCTGTGTGTAGTAAAGTCTTGAAAGGTCATGATATACGATCTTACCTGGAAGGGTCAGCTAACACTCGGTCCCGCAAGTTACAAGGTCTTGGAATCTTGGAAATCTATATTTCTAACAATAAATTGTTTTTGTTATTTTACTTAACCAGTTTTATTGTCAAATACATTATCCAACTATAAGCAATTAAAAATTAACAAGGAATAAAACAGACAAAAAGAACCGTTCAAATAAACGAAATCAATTAATTTAAAGTTTCAAGCACTTATTTCTCCGATTGACATGGCCTAATTAAAACTTTCTTAAGAACCTTTTTTGTAGAGCATTTAGTAAGCTTTCGAATGGTAATCTTCCCCTTCACAAGATTGTCAACGGTTTTCGAGATACAAACGAATGTATGCAACGTTACCAAAACTTTTTTTGTCTGTTAATAAAATATTTTATTCTAACCCTTCATTTACTCTAAACGTAACAAAAATTTCAACATATTAGTGTTGATGAAATTCGAACATGCAGAAAATGTTTCAACTGTATCCCATAATTCTAAGTACCAAAATCAAAGACAAACAACCCTCCCTAGGAAGGACGCTAGGCAGTTGAAAAGCTATATCTTGGAAATCCATATCTCTAACATTAAATTGTTTTTCTTATTTTTCTTAACCTGTTTTATTTTCAAATACTTTATCCAACTATAAGCAATTAAAAAATAACAAGGAATAAAAAACATACAAAAAGTACAGTTCGAATAAGCGAAATCAATTACTTTAATGTTTTAAGCTCTTATTTCTCCGATTGACATCGCCTAATCAAAACTTTCATTAGAACCTTTTTTTTAGAGCATTTAATAAGCTTTTTAATGGTATTCTTCCATTTACCAAATTCTCAACCTTTTTCGAGATATTAAGGAAAGTAAACAAAGTTACTAAAACTTTTTATGTCTGTCAATAAAATATTTTATTCTAACCCTTCCTTAACTCCAAACGTAACCAAAATTTCAACATATCAGTTTTGATGAAAGTTGAACATGCAGAAAATGTTTCAACAGAATCCCATGATTCTAAGTACCCAAACCAAAAACGGTATTCAAAAACTATTTTTCCAATTTTCTCGAAAACGGTTAAAGCCCACGAAGCATATAAAACGAGTACTTACAAGCTTATGATTTCAAAAACGTAAGCGTTACGATTTTTTTTGCGCAAATTTCGCCCCAAACGCCATCTTCCAGTAGGCGGATTTTGCTGGTTAACGAACTTGACCTTTCAAATTAGACGAAAGAGTTTTGTACCAAATTTCATCAAAATCGGATCATTCGTCTGGGAGCTACAGAGCGAGTTGGAGTAGGTAGAGGAGATGACTTCTTTGTCAATTTTTTCATTAACTGGGTTATTTTCTAGGTGGATTAAAATTGATTCGGAAAGGAGGCGTTTGTCTTCATTGGATTCAGTGGAAAGGATGGAGTACGGACATGACTTTGGTTTTGACCTGTACTCCATCCTTTCCACTGAATCCAACGAAGTCAAACGCCTCCTTTCCGAATCAATTTTTATCCACCTAGAAAATAACCCAGTTAATGACAAAATCGACAAAGAAGTCATCTCCTCTACCTACTCCAACATCTTCCATTTATTAAAAACTCCATCCTAATCCCCTATACCGCCTGCAATATAGCCCTTTATACCTGCCTTCCTTTCCATTAACACAACATTTTATGACTTTATGACACCTTACTGTACTTCGCCGCTTTCGCCGCTCTTTCTTTCATCTTCTATATTCTCTGTCCATTGGGTGGTCCAGAACCCCCCCCCCCCTCACCAACTCCTTTCTTCCTATGTTTCCCTGTATTAACTGTCAGAAATGATCCCGCATTTGTGAGGAATAGTTCTCTATCTTCCCATCGGTAAGCCCATATTGTTATTCTTATATCTAATCTAATATGTAATCTGTTATTCTTATATCTGTTTTCCTAATAATCCAAACACTTCTAGAGCACATTGTTCTTCTATATATTATGTTCTAGTATTTTATGTTTTGTCTTTTTCCATAAATATATGTATGTATATATGTATGTATATATGTATGTGTATTTGTGTATGTAGGCATATATATATATATATATATATATATATATATGTGTGTGTATATTTCAGTATTACATCCGTCCTACTTGTTTTTTACAGCCCTGATAAAGGCTTGAAGTTCAAGCCGAAAAGTCGGCACAATAAAACCATTTTTATGATATATATATATATATATATATATATATATATATATGTCTGTTAACACGATAGAGGCCAGAGTTTTTGTTTTTTCTTCACGAAACTTGGTTTACAGCGTTCAATTAACAAACGATTGAACGAGTTCGTAAACCACTAAAATCGGGCCAACGGAAGGGGGGGGGGCTTTACCCTGGATCCAAAACACTTATTTGACCATGCCAGCCGTAGTTTTTGATGTACTTCAACGAAACTTGGTATTCGTAGTGGTAATCTACAGAGGAAAATGTGTTGTAAAAAAGAAATTAAATCGGTCTATTGGAAGGGGGGGGGGGTTTACTCCGGCTTCAAATTACTAATATACTCATACCGGTCGTAATTGCTTGTGTGTTGTAACGAAACTCGGTATACGTCGTGGGTAATTCGTAAGTAAGAAGAATTGTAAAAATGAGCTAAATCGGTCTATCGTAAAGGGGGGTTTACTTTTTACTATATTTCAATAGAATTAGCCCGCCAGATGTTGGTTCACAAAGCCGCCGCTGGGAGCGCTTTCTACCACTAGGGGGAAGTCCCCCTACAGTCCTGTATCCTCATCCTGCGTCAGTTCAAAAGACGAAAATATGAAGTGTTTGTGTATTTATTAAGTTTATGTTTTTATTTTATTTATATAGGATATTTTAAGAAAATTATTCAGGAATGCAATCTACACTACCCAAAATTCTGCTTAGTTTGCTTGAGAAAAGTGCTTAGTTACGCAGCTCCTGCGTGACGGACTTTTTCGGTTCCTGTCGTTTTTCCACCCTGCAAATTCCTATATGTATATATATATATATATATATATATATATATATATATATATATATATATATATATGTGTGAGTTAATATTTTTCTAATAAAACAGAAGGAGATAATGAGAAATTGTTTATGAATTCTGCGAAGAAGAGACCTTGCAAATGATCCTTCATCTTCCTATATCTGGAGTTCTCCATCGTGGGAATCTTGATGTTATCTTATCGATTATGGATGTTAGAGTGACCTCCGTTAGGTCATGGATAGGCAGGACACGAATTCGTGACCTTTTACTAAATTCAGGGAGACGCGGTTTTTGGTAGTAGGGCCGTGTAGTGACCGTTTGATGTTCATATTGAGCTCGAGGCTCCAGAGCGGCGCCATCAACATATGCCGCTTAGTGTTTGAAAAATAATTTCTATTGTTAAGGGTTATGATTGACAGTATTGAAATGCTGACTATAATACCACCTAATTTAGGAATAATAAAACTTGGGGGGGGGGTCTCCCGTGGTTTAGTGGCTAGCGCGCTGGATTCATAAGCGGGAGATGGTGGGTTCGATCCCCACCGGTGCCAGAAATTTTCTCATCTCAGGGCTCGCTGAGAAAATTCCTGGTTGCACCCTGGAGCGCTAATAGCCATGATTTGTTGATGCGCCGTAAAAAAAAAAACAAATTGGGGCGTGATTGTCATGCTGTTTCCTTGAGGGCATGGAACGTGGCAACAATGTTTTCTGTAATATTTGTGGGAGGAAACTCACTGAAGCAATATCTGCTCGATTCTGAAAAATGAATAAACGAATGAATGAATAGCCTTTATTGTGCGATATTAATAATAGTAACAATAATAATAATAATGACAGTACTTCTTTGATAATAATAATAACAATAGGGGTCTCCCGTGGTCTAGTGGCTAGCGCCTTGGATTCATAAGCGGGAGATGGTTGGTTCGATTCCCACCTCCCCCCACGCCCCCGCCACGGAAGCGGAGTCAAACACAACTTTTCGGGTTTTTTCGATTTTTTCCTTTAATAACACCTCCATATCTATCAACATGCAAAATTTCAAGTCTCTAGCATCATGGGAAGTGCCTAATAATTTTGATGAGTCAGTGAGTGAATGAATGAGTGAGTGAGTGAGTCCTATAAATCCCGATTTTCGATCGCTTATATCTCAGAAACTATTCGATGTAGAATTATGAAAATTTCCAGTTTTCCTCACATCTAGTAGTATAATACCTGTGTAAAATTTCATAACTTTATCTTTACCTGGTTGAAAGTTATGAGAGGGTAAAAATCGGCTCTAAGACCTCCTGTAATATACACACAGTATGCTTAGGCCGGAACTTGGCCTGGCGCACTACCGTGCGCCTAGATAACAATGATAATGCTTCTTTTGATAATAATATTAGCAACAATAATAACAATGTTAATTCTTCTTTTAATAATAATAATAATAATAATACTTCTTTGCTGATAATTTTTTTTTTTTTTTTTTTTTTTTTTTTGAAGAGAAGATATATATGTATATATATATATATATATATATATATATATATATATATATATATATATTTATATATATATATATATATGTATTTCTTTATTGATTATTACATCCTGTATACAAATACATCTGGTAATATGATATATGATACAATATGAAGGTTCTGTGCTCAAGGCCTCCCAACACCAGGCTGTGCCTTCACAAGCTCCCTTCTGCTCCGACCAGTGGCTGGAGTCGAAGAGAGATCGGTGAGGCACAGGAAATTGTCGCACTTGAACAAAGAGAAAGCCATTGCTAACACTTCACTTGGTCACTGCAGCAGATCTCTAGGCCAATGTCTTTCGAGTCGCCTCGGTGGAGAGAGTGGGTGGGTGGCATTTGATAGGGAGAACACTTCAGGATTTTGATTTGGAGTTTAGGATGGAATTGTTGGAATCTTGATAATACATCATCATTAACGAGTGGGATATTGAGGTCTTTATGGAGGTTGAGGTTGGAAACGTAAAAAGGAGCATCGACTATTGTTCTTAGGACCTTGGATTGGAATGTTTGAATGCGTCTGATGTTCGATGTTTACGCAGTTCCCCATAGTTCTGAACCGTATGTCCAAATGGTTTGTTGATAATAAATACATTTTTCCGCACAGGCCTCCCTTTTCGGGGTATTGGTCTACACACCCCATGAGTGACCAGTTCTACTGGAAAGCTGAGTGCGTAAAGGTCTTCTTCAACAACTTCTTCCATACTGTCCTGTCCCTAGCTTGTCTCCACCAATGAGGACCAATCCATTTCATGAACATATCCCTCCATCTCTTCTTCTGCCTTCCTTAGCTTCTCTTCCTCCCGTATGGTGTCCACTCCGTTATCTCTGAGGTCCATCTTCCATCCCTTTGCCTTCGATTCTGAAAAATACTTAACACAACGTTAAAGTTTTATTTAAAACTAGCTGATACCCGGAGTGCCATAATACATGTACTGTGTATATATATATATATATATATATATATATATATATATATATATATACAAATTCAATCAATGATATTAGTTTGGTAAAAATCTGTCAAACTGTATGGATTTGTATAAGGAACAAATAAGTAGGGTTCCTCCCTATTTTGTAAAGGTCTTTTTATTATGCAAATTTCTCGACAGGTTTCCAAAATATACTCTGTTTATCGAGAAACGCACCTCAGAAATGGAAATCCTAATGGTAACATTCACTGTTGATTGATCCGTCGGGAACAACTTCTGTTGTCAATTCAAGCATCGAAACATAAACAAATTATAACTCGTCTCTTTAGTCAAATTGTCGAAATAATTTGTCAGCAGAGCCGTTAACAATTCCCGAAATCCTTTGATGAAATACCTGCAAATATTCATGAGAGAATTAGCATGAAAATTGGTCTATTGATTCCGCCCCGCGTTAACTCATTCATATTTCACATTCAAACTAAAATCATTCAGAAAATATTCGCATTTATTATTGAAACAACAAAAGGTCTGAATTCGAGGCGAGTGTCAAACTCCACCGTTCTTTTAGGCGTCGGGTTCATTTGAAATTAAAAAAAGCTTAGAATAGATTTTTTTTTTTTCTGCTGATATTTCATGAAAAATTTCAACAACTACTAGAATATCACTGAAAAGAGATATATTTGGTGTTACAAAGCACAGGAAACTGACAGTAGCCAACTTACACAGAAGCGGGTAGTTATTATTTTTACAGGTGTATTGTAGGTTGTAATATTCTGTAAATAAAATATTTAAATAAAAAAAAATGTTATTTAATCCTCTTTCTGCGTTTAATATTTGTTTATTAGTTTGTTTTTTTTTTATTTTCTATTGGATATTAGACCTTTTCATATCTCTTTTCTCAGCATCTCTCTCCTCCTCCTTCTGGAACTCTATCCCCCTATCCATTCGACACTCTCCTTCCTTACCTGTATTTAAATCCCGCCTCTATGTTTTTCTCCTATCCTCCCAGGAAGACGCTTCTTAAAATTTGACCACCAGGAAGACCAGATTACCTTTGTAAATTATATTGTTGTTTTCTTCTCGTGTTTATGTATTTATTCTAGTTCATATCTTTTTATAGCCCCCATTCCTTTAATATTTATTTAATTTTTTTAATATGTATTTGTTTATTTTAAACTCTTTAATTTTATTCCCATCCCCCTCTGAACATTGTATCATCATTGCCCCATTCCAATTATATATACATATTTACTTATATTTCATTTTATTATTTAAGGCTTCACATATGAGGAGCTTAGTATCAAAGTTGGACAACTCCACTTTTGCTTTTTTTACAGGAGAGGCAAAAAACCATATCTACTATATTGATGTCAGTATTTTGGTGATTTTTTTATATGTTATTCTTATAGGCCTCAGAAACATTATTTCAAAGGCACTGCAAAATTATATAAGTATAAAGACCCTTAATTGCACTTTAAATAGTGGAGTTGTCCATGTTTGAAACCAAGTCATGGAGTTGTCTGTTTTTGAAACCAAAGGGAGCCATTTGAAAATTGAACCTATCCTCTTTTGAAACCAAACAAATATGAATTCGTATGCTCGAGGGTGTTTTAATATAATGTAATTATGTCTAATGTATTAAATCAAAATTATATAGTTAAAAATTACATGAAAAATGTTATTTAAATACAGTTTGACAAAACTGAAATGAAACTAAATTATCCTTATTTTATTTTCGGGTTTTTTTTGGGGGGGGCGTCATATACATAAGTGAGTTTTTAGCCGTTTTGACCCGAGGGAACGACTTGTGTATCTAGGTTTTAAGGTGTTTTTTTTGGGGGGGGGGGGAGCATCATATACATATGTGAGTTTTTAGCCGTTTTGACCCGAGGGAACGACTTGTGTATCAAGGTTTTAAGAGTTTGGGGGGGGGGGGAGCATCATGTACATAAGTGAGTTTTTAGGCGTTTTGACCAGAGGGAACGACTTGTGTATCTAGGTTTTAAGGGGTTTTTTTTGGGGGGGGGGAGCATCATATACATAAGTGAGTTCTTAACCGTTTTGACCCGAGGGAACGACTTGTGTATCTAGGTTTTAAGGGTTTGTGGGGGGAGCATCATATACATATACATAGTCAAAATGACTGAAACTCAGGAATAAGATACGGTACAAAGTATCAAGAATCTGATCAGAAAACATGTACCTATTATAAGCGCCCTCAAGTTCAATAGAAACAAAAAAATAATTAAAAAAAAAAATCAGTCCCGTAACAGGCCACGAGGTTCCTGAGGTGCAGACACTATAGAGGTATCTGATTCATGACCATACGGCACACTGGGGAGATAGTGTGGTCAATACTATGCTCCGGCCGCCTGATTTTCCCCTTTGCTGCTTCGACTGCTAGAGTCATTGGCTCCCAAGGTACCCATTATTAAATTAATTAAAGGATGGGTAGGCCTAGGGACGGTCAGGGAGGCCGAATTCAACCCATGAGCGAAGACACTAGAAGAAAAAATCTTTAGTGCTTGCCCGGGATTTGAACTCAGGTCCTCCAACTTATTAGTCCAGTACTCTACAACTGAGCTAACCTCGCCCCCCAAGAGAAACAAACTCAGAAGAAATGAAGGTTTCATTTTTTAGCTCGAATTTTTTGCAGCGCACATATAAATTTAAAGGATTTATGGGGGTGGGATGGGCCATCAATATTTAATTAATTATAATATAATAAATGAACAAACGTACTTATCTCAGCAATCTGGCTGATCAGTTAGCACTGAGTCCGGTAATTCGACGTCAACCCTACCGTAATACGGAAAAACATGTCAAAATGTACTTACAAGATAAGAAGGTGTAGCTCATGCCCCAGCATGAATGTAAGCATTATCCCACATTTTTTTTTTTTGGAATTTGCAAACAATTTATTCCCAAAAATCATTCAATTAATATTTTCACAAACTGTAAACATTGGTTTTAACCCAAAGAACGTTAGTATAAATGTGATATTATTTGGTGTTGAGCCTTATAACATATAAACTGTTGAGATCACGCCTTACTTTTGATTTCGCATTCCTCAATTAAATTTCATCACGTTTTTAATAAGAATTTAGATTAAATCATTACTATGCAGGTGTTTGGTTCCGAGTCAATATGACCCTAGGTGACATCTTGTGTAATTTCTAGACAGTTGACGGCTCAAGGCTTAATTCTTAGAAATGTGGAACTTTACCCTGTACAAACTTTTTGGCAAGGTCGGAGCTGAAAATCGTTAAACGGAATATCCTCTGATACAGGAAGAGAAATCCAATGGAATATCCTTTTTAAGATATTTTAGCGCATAAAGCACCCGACGTGTAAATATCGTTACACAAACCGCTGTAATTATTTACCAAATGTATATTTATTTACATATTTACAAACTCCCTACCCATTTACTGGAAACCATCGAGATATAAACAGAGATGGTCTCCCTAAAGGTTGATCTCTAGCTGGTGTTCTGCAAGGTGCTCGCCTCAGATCTTTCTTATTGCCCGTTTTTCCAATTCCTAACTCCTTTCATCCCTCCATTGCTTACTTCCAATCCTATTTCCAGTGTCTTAAATCTCTTCCTAGTTCATGTTCCTCTCTTTCTCTACATCATCAGTAGAGTTGTTACAGTTTCTCGAGCTAAAATCTCCATCATTTGAGGAAAACTAACTTTCTATTTTTACCTTCTCATTCGCTAAAATCTGCTGTATTCCTAATACACACCAAGTTATGCTGTTCTAAGTGGGAACTTAATACATTATGAATGGATTGGCCTTTCACAATGTGCAGCTGTGCCAGAGTTCCTTTTGGATGCGGCAATAAAAGCATACAATGTTCTTGGGTTTTGTCTCATTATTGAATTAAATATATTTTTGTAAAATAACTTAGAAGTTGGTTCTAGTTTTTTTTTGTTTTTGTTTTTTTGGTATTTTATTAGTTTCGTCAATCCTTAAGTTCCTCAATCTTCAAGATAATGGTTTAGGGAATTTGTTGTTGAGAATTTAAAATTCCCTTAAATAGGTACATTCTATCTTCTAAAGATCATAGCCCAAACGGGTTTCTTTTAAAAGTCGACTCTACGTGTTTATTAAAATTAATATTGGGGTTTTTCTGCCATGACGCAAAGTCTATTTGCAGGCCCTGAAAGCTCCTTTGACAAGTGTCCTCCTGTGAGTCGAGTTATCTTAAGGTTGTTAGAATGGGTGTAAGGACGATAGAATGTAAGCATGGTAGATTTGTCAGCACCCCATTTTGTATTACCTAAGGATGCTTAACAAATTCATTGGTTTTTACATATGATGAAAAGTAATTTTAGGTACGGTAACCACGTTAGTTTTTGTCAAATGTCATCCCTAAAAAATTCCAAAATTTTAATGTCTAGAGAAAATTATATGGTATACTCCAGAAAATTTAAATTCTGTTACGGAGTAATTCTTATCTAATCCTGTTTTGTTAATTAGCGTGTATGTGGTGTGGATGAAGAGGTCATCAGCAAAAAGCCAATACGACGCCCCTTGAGTTATACATCTACTGATAAAATCTATAGCGATATTAAACAGAGTCGTACTCAGGACCCCCTCCAAATGGCACAGTACTTACAGAATCAAGTTACCGGAAACAACAACCATATTTACTGCGGAAATTTATGGAAATACGTTCCGCACTGACCAACCTTCATGATGCACAGATTGACGCAATCACTTGACAGACTTCTTAAGTTCCTTAATCTCCTTAATCTCACCCAGTTATCAAGTACATATTGACATTCTACAAAGTAAAAAGTCCGTCACGCAGGAGCTGCATAACTAAGCACTTTCCTCAGAATTTGGGTAGTGTAGACTGCTTTCCAGAACAATTTGCTTAAAATATCATACATAAATAAAATAAAAACATGAATAGTTCTCTTTTAAATTTGTAATGAGTAACTGATCAATTATTAATTTGCTTCCAGAGTTATGTTTACACATGGTACCTATTACACTACGTAATAAATACAAAAAACCTCATATTATCGTATTTTGATCTAACGCAGGAACAGGATACAGTCACTCTAGAAGTAGAAAGCGCTCCTTGCGGCGGCTTTGTGAACCTACGTTTGGCGGGCTTTTCTATTGAAATATATTACAAATTAAACCCCCGCTTTACGATTGACCGATTCAGCTCATTTTTACAACACTTCTTTCTCATGAGTTACCCACGACGTATACCGCGTTTCGTTACAATACAGCAGAAATTACGACCGGTATGAGTATATTAGGAATTTGGGTCCGGAGTAAACCCCCCTTCTAATGAACCGATTTAGTTTATTTTTACAACACATATTTAACTGTAGATTACCACTACGAATACCGAGTTTCGTCGAAGTATACCAAAAATCACGGGTGGTAGTGGCGAATTGGTATTTTGGGTCCTGAGTAAACCCCCCCTCCTAATGAACCGATTTAGTTCATTTTTATATCTCACTTTTCTCTCTATATTACCACTACGAATACCAAGTTTCGTTGAAATATAACAAATATTACGGCTGACATAGTCAAATTAGTGTTTTGGGTTCAGGGTAAACCCCCCCTTCCGGTGGACCGACTTTGGTGGTTAACGAACTCGTTCAATCGTTTGCTAATTAAATGCTATATACCAAGTTTCGTGACGAAAAAACAAAAACTCTGGCCGCTATCGTGTTAACAGACATATATATATATATATATATATATATATATATATATATATATATGCATATATATATATATATATATATATATATAGATATATATAAATTTTAACGGGGGTCATTTTCGGTGTCTACTAGGTAGGATCGATAAAGATTTGAAGACATTTTTCAAAAATTCCGTCATGAGTCCAACCTCAATAGCTACTTTCCTTCGGAGGAAAGTGCTAAAACAAACACTTTTTATTACTAAGGCTTCCAAGACACAAAGACATATCAATATGCCGTATAGAAAAAACTAGCAACTACCCCATAGTGGGAATCGAACCCACGACCTTTGGCTAAACATTATTACGTCATATGATAAGAAAACCCTTACGAAATAACACACTATGAATGGGAAAGAGATTGGTCAGAAAGTAAAAGCAAATTATTTATATTAAAAACACGACAGAAGCCTGGAAAAAAGAACAATATTCTCGCCAATAAGAAGTAGTTTTATATAGCCATCGGATAGGCCAAACATCGCATATGTGCATTTCATTAATAATGCTTCATATTTTCGCCAATAGTCCCGCATTCCCACAATTATGGGGATGGGATGGGTTCCCACTAATTGGTGGATTTTGCTGATTAATGTGCTGGTCCTTTCTCTAGCCAAATTATTATATTTGGAAGAAAAATAAAAACATCACCATCGTACTAGCAGAGATACATGGGCCCATTTTTTGCCCTATAGATTCTTCCTACATGCTACTGCCAGTTTTCCGTGTTTTGTGTCGCTCTAAAATATCCTTTTTCTTCTGGATGTTGTTTAGTAGGAATTGACATTTTTGACTAAATATAAAAATAAATTGAGAGGAGATCGTTGACCGTAGATGATACAAGGTAGGGATTGTCAGGGTTCGGTCACTGCTATTTAATAAAACTACATTTTATCATAAAAATGGTTTTATTGTGCCGACGTTTCGGCTTGAACTTCAAGCCTTCATCAGGGCTGTAAAAAACAAGTAGGACGGATGTAATACATATATATATATATATATATATATATATATATATATATATATATATATATGCCTACATACACAAATACACATACATATATATATGGAAAAAGACAAAACATAAAATACTAGAACATAATATATAGAAGAACAATGTGCTCTAGAAGTGTTTGGATTATTAGGAGAACAGATATAAGAATAACAGATTACATATTAGATTAGATATAAGAATAACAATATGGGCTTACCGATGGGAAGATAGAGAACTATTCCTCACAAATGCGGGATCATTTCTGACAGTTAATACAGGGAAACATAGGAAGAAAGGAGTTGGTGAGGGGGGGGGGGGTTCTGGACCCCATCGGTAAGCTCATATTGTTATTTTTATATCTAATCTAATATGTAATCTGTTATTCTTATATCTGTTTTCCTAATAATCCAAACACTTCTAGAGCACATTGTTCTTCTATATATTATGGAGGGGATCAGCTGTTCTGCTGAGTGTGTTCACTAGGTTCTTTTTTCACTCTGTTTAAAGATTAGCATTGTGCAACTATTACAAAGTGTATTCGCAAGAATTTGATCCGCTTTGGCGCGGATTAATACCTTCTTTAAGAAGAAGTATGAAAACTGGGCGCCGGAAGGAAGGAGGAAAGAGGAAAAGCCTGGAATGTATGAAGGAAGATCCTCACCTAGGCAGTACAGAAGAAGTAAGTGAAGACGTTTCCATGGCAACGGGAGATCTACCATTCACTTCAGAACCTCAGGTAACCTCAAATTATTATATTGAATTCCCTGCGATTGGCAACACTGCTAGTTCTCAACAGCTGTTTTCACTGGAGACCAAATCAAACCCATTCATTGAACCTCAAAGAAAAAGAAATAGATATTGTTCAAAATCAGCTGTTTTAAATACTGTTTCAACACCTGTTCAACTTCATAATTCTTTCTCTCCAATTCAAAACTTAAATGATAATGACAATAATAACAATACAGAAACAAATAAAAATAGTGTTAAAATCCCACCAATATTCGTTTGTGACGCTGACGACTACCAAAAAGTTTTAAGTGACATAAAAACTATTGTAAAGTCAAAATTTTGTTTGCAACAGTGTTTTAAAAAAATAAAAGTTACATTAACTTCGATTGACGATTTCCGTTCATTGACCAAATTTTACGACAAAGAGGACGTAAAGTACTATACTTTCCGAAATCCCGCGGACAGAAAATTGTCGGTTATTATTAGAGGCGTGCCATACAGTATTACCGATCAAGAACTGTTTGATGAATTGTCAGAAAAATACCCTGTCTCCAAGGTTACTAGATTACTGAACAGAGAACGGTTCCCAACACCTCTTATTGCAGTAGAGCTGGAAAATAGTCCCAACGGTAAATCAATATTTAACCTAGAGACCCTTTTTTATTCAATAGTCTCGGTTGAAGAAAGGAAGCAACACAGGGGTGTTCTTCAGTGTAAAAACTGTTGCCGCATGGGACACACAAAAAATTACTGTCGTTTAGACACAAAATGTGCTAAGTGTTCGGGAGATCACAACTATTTAGCTTGCCCTAATCGAAATAGCACTGAATCCCACTGTGTAAACTGTGGAGGCAACCACTCTGCAAACTATAGAGGATGCCTGGAATACAAAAAATTAAAAAACATACTGCAAAAAAAAATAATAGCTTCTGAAAATAAATCCTTCCCCACTAGGAGTTCTAAACCCTTTCCCTCTAAACCCGCTCCAGCAAAACCTCCACCACCACCTCCAACTGAAAACCTACCAACTAACACTCAACAAAGACAAACCTCTTTCCCGCTACAGAACGCATGGACTCAGCATCGTAGAACAGACGAAGAACAGACTAAAACATCCAACCTTACTGACACTAACCAAAATTCAATCAACAATATGACAGACCTACTTCTCAACCTTATAAAACCACTTATTCCAACAATAAAAGCTTTCATAACTAACTTTTTAACATCTATTTTCTCTTCTTTAAACAATGACAGTTCCTAATTTGGGCAATCTCTCTTTACTTAACTGGAATGCAAACGGACTAAAAAAAAGACAGACCTTACTGACAAACTTTCTTAGCAGAAACGACATTGACGTTGCATCACTGAAACACATCTCATTAGCACTGACAAATACAGGACACCAGGATACCGAATGTACAGAACGGACCAACGATCTAGACGCGGTGGAGTCGCAATTCTAATAAAGAAACATTTAGCCCACAATAGTTTGGCTCTGCCCTCCCTTGATCGCCTAGAAGCAGTAGGAATTAGTTTGGTACTTCAAAACAGGAGTAGTGTTAATATAATATCTGCGTATAGCAGACCTGGGATTCGGCTCATACAAGACGATTTTCAAAAACTATTTACAGGGGCTCCTACAATAATGATGGGTGATTTAAATAGTAAACATCTCTCTTGGAATTGCCATAAGCAAAACAATAATGGTACACAACTATTGAGAATTACTGAAAATCTTGGACTCATTATTTCATCACCTGACGAACCAACATTTTACCCGACTCAAAGACGCTACACATCCGACATACTAGACATAGCCATAATTCAGAACTTACAATTGCCATTATATCATGACGTACTTACTGACTTAGACTCTGACCATTTACCTGTCATTCTTACTTTCCATGAAAGCCCAAAATCTGAACCACCCCCACCAAGACTCATCAATGGACCTATAGACTGGGGAAAATTCAAGACAGAAATGCATGACAACACGGACATTCCACTTACATACAAATCCAGTCATGACATTGACTCGACTATAGCAAAATTCATTCAAACGATACACATGGCTGTACAAAATTCTTTAAAAACGCACCCATCATTAAGCTGTCGATTATCTAATACAACCACGCCCCCACATGTTCTAAAACTCATCCATGAAAAAAATATTCTTCGAAAGAGATGGCAAAGATCTAGAGACCCGGAACTCAAGCGACAAGTAAACCGTTTATCGCGCAATATTCGTTTTGAACTTGACAAAGACAGGATAAACAAATACAGCAATTACTTGACAAACATGACTCCTGGAGACCCATCGCTTTGGCGAGAGACAAGACGACTACTAAAACAATCCTCTGAAATTCCCCCCTTAAAAGACGGACAAAACATTGTAACAACTGATGCAGACAAGTGTAGACTTTTAACAGAATGTTTTGAAAACAAACTGAAAACTGGAGACCACAACGACCCACAGACGGACATTGCAGTATGTACTTCACTCTCAGAAACAAGACTAACTGACAGTACAATCGACTTCATACAGCCTAAAGAAATTTCGCTTCTCATACTTAGGCTTCCTAAAAATAAATCACCTGGAGAAGATCAGATAACGAACTCGGTGTTGAAACAGTTACCCAGGAAATGCATCAGCCTGTTAACAAGTATCTTCAATGCTTGTCTCCGGCGAGGACATTTTCCAGAAAGATGGAAACATGCCATTGTGATCTTCATCCACAAGCCTGGGAAACCGAAGAACAACGCTGGCTGTTATCGGCCAATAAGTCTGCTGAATACTCTGGGGAAACTTCTCGAAAGGCTCGTTGACGTTAGATTAAGAAGACATCTTGTAGACAGCATACCTAACCATCAGTTCGCATTTAAACCGAAGCACTCTTCTGTCCAACAATTACAAAGAGTCTCTGAAATGATAACAAATTGTTTTAATAAGAAGGAATACGCCACTGGACTGTTTCTCGACGTAGCCAACGCTTTCGACTCAGTTTGGCACGAAGGACTCCTGCACAAGCTACGGAACACCAAGCCTCCAGCTTACCTCTACTCCATCATTTCCTCCTTTCTTCGTGGCAGGACATTCCAAGGAAGAGTGAAGACAACACTCAGCACAAAAAGAACTATCAAAGCTGGTGTACCGCAGGGGGCCATACTAAGCCCATTGCTCTACATATTGTACTGCAGTGATATGCCAGAACCTGACAACTCAGCCCTTGCTACCTTTGCAGACGATACACTCATCATCACGAAGAGCACCGACGTCAAGGAAGCGATTCTTCACTTGCAAGAAGCTGCAGATGAGGTGTCATCCTGGTTCCAAAAATGGAAACTAGCAATAAATCCGGTGAAATCTTCATGTAAAGTGTTTTCTCTCAGAAAATTCCAAAATGAAGATTTACCAGAGCTGAAAATTGGTCATCACTCAATTCTCTGGACTCCAAAAGACCAGAGTATACGCTATCTCGGAGTACATCTAGACACAAGACTGACTTGGCGACATCACATACACAAAAAACTACAAGAAGCTCACACACGACTGTTACAAATTTACCCATTAATAAATAGAAAAACTCCCCTAAAACACACCTGTGGTACACTACTATACAAATCGACAATACTACCCATACTAACGTACGCATGTCCTGTCTGGTTTGGCACCAGAACCACACACATAAAACGTCTACAAACATTTCAAAACAGAGTACTCCGAATAGTGTCCAATGCTCCTTGGTTCGTAAGGAACAGCCAGATCCATAGAGAATTGGAGGTTGATCCATTTTTCACTCACATAGAAAAGCTAGTGCGAAAATATCACCAGACTCTTCCAGCCTCCAGCAGTTCCATGTTTTATCAACTTGGACAAAGAAAAACCTCGCGAATCAAACACAGACTTTATCAAGACATTTTAACCCTTTAAATTTTTATCTTACAAATATTGGTTTGTGTATAATACGTTTTGTATTGGTCCAATAAAATTGTTTTGTTTGTTTGTTTGTTTGTTTCTATATATTATGTTCTAGTATTTTATGTTTTGTCTTTTTCCATATATATATGTATGTGTATTTGTGTATGTAGGCATATATATATATATATATATATATATATATATATATATATATATATATATGTATATTTCAGTATTACATCCGTCCTACTTGTTTTTTACAGCCCTGATGAAGGCTTGAAGTTCAAGCCGAAACGTCGGCACAATAAAACCAATTTTATGATAAAATGTAGTTTTATTAAATAGCAGTGACAGAACCCCGACAATCCCTACCTTATAAAAATAAATTGTATATATCTATTCTAAGCTTTCCAAAAGTGGAATAAGCTCGGAAACACGCTAAGATGACACAGTTCCTGCAAGTAAGACTTTTTTTATTATGGCCTAGATAGAGAAAAGAGAGAAAAAAAAAACTTTATTTAACAACAAAAAAACAAAGTTTAGTTGCCCAACTATACCATATTGGGTTGCCTACAACACAACATACCAATCAACAGCAAAAAAACTGCAATAATTATAAAAATATATCAAACAAGTAAAATCAATATGTAAATTAATAACAAACTAACAAAACTACAAAACTAATAATGGCAAAATTGATTGTAAAAATTTAAAAGAAAAATAATACTTCTAAATATAAGAAATAAAAAATTATGATAAAAATAATTAATAAATCTAATCAATAAATTAAAAGACTTGAGCCATATATGAGATTTTGAATAATGACCAGGGAATCAACGAGAACAGATTCAGCTATGATTCCTAGTTGTTCCTCGCTGATTCCTGTTTCCTTGAGACAAGCTGCAGTCTCCTTCGGGATGGTGCCTCTGGAACCGAACCATAATCCCTATACTCGGTATTCCCTCAGTCCAAAACTCTCCTGGAATTATTCTTTATAGTAGGTCACGCACTTGTCTTAGATGGCTTGCTTCTCAACATTTATTCTTTCGCCTTGTTTATCAGCGTTGCCTTCATATCGGATAGTCGGATCTAAAATTAGAGCCGTTTTGGCATTCCGCTTAAAGATTTGGTGAGATTGGTTAACAATTTCTTTAATGTGTGCAACTATTTGGTTACGTCTTGAGGTAAAACCATTAATGACTGTAGACGTTACGTGAAGTCCCTACGCCAGAACTATTACAGCCTGAGATGTCTTACAATTCATCCGTAGGGAAACAATTACAGCGTTCCAATGTAATCTGCATGTAAATTAGCTAAAACAATATTCCGGTGCCGTAAAAACAGGAATGGAAGCAGGAGTAATGTATTTAGATATTGTTCTATATTTATCTGTGTGTAGAATGCTTTTGACATCATCAATGATGTTTTACTAACATCCGATGACGAATGAATGAGCTTGTAATATATATATATATATATATATATATATATATATATATATATATATATATATATATATATATATATATTAATTCTTCTGAATATGACCAGATATATATTATCCACTTGTTCTTTTTTCTTTTTTTGGCAGTGGGTCGATGAAGGAGAACACCATTTGTTTTTGTCCAACTATTTTATTTTCCCGACATGTTTCGTGCCTTAACCTCTTCAGAGGCTTTCCTATGAAAACATATTTTTTTGTACATCCCAAATTCAAATTTTATAAAATAATAAACATTTATCATTCAAAATTTGAATTTAGGATTTACAAAAAAAAATACGTTTTCATAGGAAAGCCCCTGAAGAGGTGCGAATTAAGGCACGAACATATCGGGTAAAATAGAGAAAATAAAATAGTTGGAAAAAAAAAACAAATGGTCTTCTGCTTCATCGACCCTCTGCCAAAAAAATAAAAAAGAACAAATGGAATATGTATATATATATTATTATTTTTGAGGTTTCTTCGCTGGGGAGAATTATTTCTGTAAGGCATTCTTTAGCGGTCAATTTATTTGCGTAATGTTTCCCAGAAATCCCATTCTGTTTCTCCAGACGGTTGTCTATGTTTTTTAAATTTTTTCAGTTTCTTATTTTATAATTACCTATAATAGACTGATTATGTTGACATATGGCGCCTTTCAGATGTTCATTCTTGTATCGGGGACTGTCGACGCTGCATAGATCCGATGGAATGTAGTAGAAAAGTAGAATAAAAATAGTGTTATGATAACTTTGTAATTTAATTATTCTCTATAGGTATTAATGTAAATTTTCAAAGGACTCTTTTTATTGTTCTTTTATTTACTATAATAGAACGTTACAGAATAATAAAATCTAGTTATTAGAAGTATTCAAGTAATATAAGTAGTCTATCGTAATTATATATATATATATATATATATATATATATATATATATATATATATATATATATATAGTGTCCGAAGGACACTCCTCCATTACTTCTCCCTTTAGATTCAGAACGGAATTCACTTTTACAGCTTCAGGTAAAGATAGATGCCTTCAGTATTGTTGGGCTTTCCAACTGTGTTTTCCGTTTTCAAAACGGCTAACTGGAAGATTATTTATAAAAATAAAAATGTCGACATGAAACAAAAACAGCCGCAGCGAAAGTTTTAATGTTTTTTCCCATTGAAGACGCCCAACAATTAATTTCGAAGGCATTGATATAATTAAATATCTTCGCTTGATCTTCTAATTGATAGGTCTAATCTGTTTAGATTGATTGAAACATTCGTTCTTCTCTTCAGGTAGCTTTTCCATATTCTCAATAGCATTTTTAACTAAAGTTAAAATATTTTGATGTACACAGTTAGGGTAATCAGCAGTTCTTTGGAGAATAAGGAAATTTGGATTTTCTTGGTATATTGTGTTATTATATTCTAAGGCTCTAAATTTAAAATTTCCAATGTTTAAAAAAATCCAAATGAGTATTTTTCATAATTCCAAATTGAATTGAAAAACTAAAGCGTAAAACTAAGCGAGTTATAAAGCATTCAAGAGAAAACATTGACATTTAAAAAAAAAAAAAAAAAATCAACAAAACTACCTGATATTGTATTGAGAAAGAAATGAAATATTTTTATGTGAATATTCTATTGCAATGAACTGCCAAGATTTAATCAGTTCATTCATTTAGGGAATTAATTTACGCATTCCATGTATTATTTATTTCCCCACTTCCACAAACAAAAAGTCCGTCTTGAAGGAACTGCGTCATCTTAGCGTTGTTCCGTTCATATCCCTAGAACCGGTAAAGTAATAGAATCAGTTATTGGTAGGCTTTGAGCTTTCGTTAAAGATATAAAATATAATATCAAATAGAACTAAATTCAAGGCACCAAAACAGGAAACTGACGCTTATATTATAAGCGGAAATATATTATATTATAAGCGGAAATATATTATATTATAAGCGGAAATATATTATATTATAAGCGGAAATATATTATATTATAAGCGGAAATATATTATATTATAAGCGGAAATATATTATATTATAAGCGGAAATATATTATATTATAAGCGGAAATATATTATATTATAAGCGGAAATAACTTCCCCACCATCTCAGCGTTTGCTCTAGGAAAACATTTTTACCAATAAGTTTCTCAATTTCACTGATGAACGAAATTTAAAACAAAAAACTTCCAATAAAAAAGTGAGTAAAACAAAGGCATAAAGTGAAAAAAAAAAAAACAAAACAACCAATTAATAACTGACGTAAACAGAGGCCAAAAAAAACCCCAGAAGAATAGAGAATACAACTCAACTAAATTTTGGAATAGTTGACGTTCCTCAGAAATAGTTAACGTTATGAAAAATGTGTAAGTAAACGTTTTTTAGATAATTGCATGATCTACAATTTTTGGCTGGAATATTTTTATCGTAAATTGACCTTGATTTAGACAAAGTATTTTCGTAAAAATATGTCATCAAAATCGGACAGAGAAGTATATATATATATATATCAGCGTTATTTTCGTGGTCTATTGATTCTGAAACATGAAATATTTTAGTCAGCACTTCCGGATTGTGGTACGAGGTCAATCTCATGAGCGGGGTTCCTCCCTATGAAGGGAGGGAGGAAGCGCGCTAAAATGAACTTGTAATAAAAAAAAATTAATAATAGCGTATAATAATAGAATTGAAAAACAATTGTTATATTTTAATAGTAATTAGGAGTGAGTTATAAATGAAATGATTAATAGCAAAGAACGAATTACATCAATCACGAATTTGAACTCTGTTAACTGCAACGAGGGAATTAAATCCATTTTTGTACATTTTGTTTAAAGGGAATGAAGTAGATTTAAAAGTTAGTAATATGTTTGGCAAAAAAATCATTTAAAACGGTGATAAATTGGAATAATTTTATTCCAGTTATTAAAATAAAAAAAAAAAAAAAAAAAAAAAAAAAAGGTAAATGGTTCAAGTTTTTGTGAAAAGGCTAAATGGATGTTGACCCCATCAAGAGAAATTTGAAGTAATTCCAGCTGTTTAATCTGCAGTAAAGCACTTTTCACTTGATTAGCTTTAATGGTTCCTCCACTAAAAACATTAATTAAAAAAAAAAACAGGAGTATGTTGAAACAGTGTTTTTTAGCATGCTTCCTCCGTGGAAACCTTCTTATGATATAATAAAGCAATCCGGATAAAACCCATAGCTCAAGAAAATAGCGACGATTCAAATATTATATATATATATATATATATATATATATATATATATATATATATATATATATATATATATATATGTAATGCGTAAGCGGTTTCCATCATGATCGCGAAGAACAAGAAAGGGGGGGAGGATTTTAGTTTTCTCTTGCCAGGTGTCCATGATGGATTTTCCTCCTACCATAAAAAAAAAAAAAAAAAAAGTAAAAAAAAAATAAATAAAAAATAATAATATATATATACATTATATTTGAATCGTCGCTATATATATATATATATATATATATATATATATATATATATATATATATATATATATATATATGATGCAATTTTGATGAAATTGGGTGGAATCCTTCCATAGGAACATTTAGGGAATATTCTCGCAGATAAAGTTTTTGTGTTTTTTTTTTGTGCATCAGCTGCCAGGAGCATTAGCACATTAGCAACATTTTTTTATTTATATTTGAGCATCCCAACGAAGGCGATTTGCCTTTTCTTTTTTTTTTTTTTAATATTTAAACAGACAGGGCTCAATGTTTTAAGTTCTTGCGTAAATTATTTACTTCTTGAAATACAGGTTCTTGATATCTTCGAAATAACTGTTATCAAGATCAATATTTATTGAGATCTGATGGAACAATTATATTGAACGTAAAAACAGTTATGACTTCATTTTAACATTTCAAATTGTTGTCACCGCTGTAATTGTGCGAGACATTTATCAATAAACCTCCATAAAATATGCAATGGAAATACACTCTTAATATTGTTTTTTTTTTTTTTTTTTTTTTGCTTTCGTTTTAATAAGAAGTTTTGGTAAATGAACTAGCAATCATTTCTCTTATTTGTTGAAGAGTAAAATAATATATTTGTTACACATAAACACACACATACGTATATATATATATATACTAGCTGAATACCCGTGCTTCGTCACGGCAGATAAGTAGTTATTTTATTGCGTTAAATAATGTTTTATTAAAATTACGTTACTATACAATTCTGTGCAGTTTATTACAGCACGGTTCCCGTCATACTATACTTTATTCAATAGGCGTTAAAATTTAAAAGTTTATGTTTCCAAGAAGTCATATGGTAACACCCAATATATTAACGAGTATTACCAAGGTTATAGGCGAGAAGGCATTGCAAGGGTTCCAGATATTATAACCTCGCCTGGAAAACCTAAGGATATGCCATACATCACGGTTTGACGGGGACTGTCCCGGTATTTTGCAATTGTTTCGGTGCCCCGCCCAGTTTTATCAATGTCCCGGAGAAGGCTGTAAGATGTAAAAAGTAATGAATTCATGTTTATAAGAATCTTTTTTAAATCGGTTACTTTTCTACAATTAACATTTTTACTACTGCTCACAGTGTCAAAGAAATGAGAAGTAATCTAACTGTAAAACGCTGGAACTACCCGCTCAGCGCTGCCAGACACTACTATTTGGCTGAGAGATTTTTTAAAGAAAATCAAGTAGCAAAAAAAGTTCCCTTCTTATTTTTAAGGTTTGGGTAGACTAACAGTTCAGGATCCCCCCTTTCCGTTACTTGCTAGGCTTAAAACTCACAATTTTGCTTATAATTTGTACTCTTTTTATCCCCCCCCCCTGGTATGCCCATCCCATATTAATGTGTCTCGGTTTAACTCTCCAAAAATATGGCAAGCCTATCTGACGGGAACAGGGGGAAAAGAAACGCAATTAAAACTCTATGAGTGACAGTTTATTTCTAGTAATTCAAGGTCTGCCATCATAGTTGAAATTAACCTCAATTAAAAATAATACTATGAGATAGATAATGTAAGGTAACAGCTGTTCTTTATCGTCCTAGCAACGCAGGCTGCCTAGGCTTGCCTTCTCTAACCAACTCAAACTTTAAATCCCCCTAAAAATGCTTAAAAATTCGAATATCAAAAAATCCTTTCTTAGCGAGCGCCTACGTTATATAGGGAGTGTCCTTGCAAAATTTCAAAATTTTCTGTCGAGCGGTTTGGGCTGGGCGTTGATAGATGAGTGAGTGAGTGAGTGAGTGAGTGAGTGAGTGAGTGGTATTTGACAAATATATAGTAGATATATATATATATATATATGTGTGTGTGTGTGTGTTCCTTATACAAATCCGCCCCGTTTGAGCGTTTTTGAACAAACTTGGCACACAGGTAGGTCTTAATCCGGGGAGTGTCCTAGGCTATGTCAACATCGTCTAGGACTCACAGTTCGGAGTTCACAGGTTCAAAACCGTGAACCCAAAAAGTTACAGATTTGCGTTATTAGATTTTAATATTATTATTTGGTTTCTAATTTGATTTTTTATTTTCTACATGCAGAAAATAGGTGTAGCATGGCCATGGCCAGCATATACATATATATATATATATATATATATATATATATATATATATATATATATATATGTATATATACATATATATATATACATTTATTTTTTTTTTTTTTGTGGGAGGAAAATCCTTCATGGACACCTGGCGAGATCCAGGTAGTGTCGGACTCCAACCGACTAGAAACCTCCCTCCCTTATTCTTCGCGACCATGATGGAAACCGCTTGCGCATTACTTCATCATGATAGCTGTCTACTTACCTTTGTTTGTTTATTTCCTTCTCTTTCGTCTCCACGATTGTCCTGACCACGCTGTAGGAACAGTTCCATGCTTCCTCTGAAGTTAAGTCCCTCATCATATTGTCCATATCGAAAGTCTTGTGGGTAACTTTAGTATAGTCGTGCGTGATACTATATATACATATATATATATATATATATATATATATATATATATATATATATATTCCTTTTTTATCCTAGGAGGCATGGGGTCATTAAGCAGTCTTCCTTTATTATACTACTTTATTTATTGGGCCCGACATGTTTCGTGCATCTTTTCTTCGCACCTCTTCAGGGGCACTTCTTGCAAGGAAGTCCTCCCGTTACCAAGTACTCCCTCTGGAGTCCTGCTTAATACTTAACCACTTACTAAAGTGGTGTAATAAAGGAAGACTGCTTTAATGACCCTAAGCAGGACTCCAGAGGGAGTACTTGGTAACGGGAGGACTTCCTTGCAAGAAGTGCCCCTGAAGAGGTGCGAAGAAAAGATGCACGAAACATGTCGGGCCCAATAAGTATTAAGCAGGACTCCAGAGGGAGTACTTGGTAACGGGAGGACTTCCTTGCAAGAAGTGCCCCTGAAGAGGTGCGAAGAAAAGATGCACGAAACATGTCGGGCCCAATAAATAAAGTAGTATAATAAAGGAAGACTGCTTAATGACCCCATGCCTCCTAGGATAAAAAAGGAATTTTGATATTTTGGGTCATCTATAAGAATAAATATATATATATATATATATATATATATATATATATATATATATATATAGAGGAATGAGTGCCTAGAAAATCTTCCATACCTAGCTGGCCAATCATTTATTTTTCCCATTTCATTGAATGGAAGTCAAAGAAGGCATATATGCTTTGTATTTAGAGGCAGAAAATTATGTTTCTACTGAGAAAATAAATATTTCTACTAAGGCACCTGTGGCTGGAACGCCTGTGATATGCACCAGCAAGGATTTACATATTTTGAATTTATTTTATAATTCGGTACCTAAATTTTTCTTAAATATGAAAATAAATAAATATTTTAAAAATGGTACATTTTATTATATCCTCAAATAATAAGGTTTTTCAAATAAATTAGTGACAGTATCTAAGTAAATTTTTAAATTCTGCGTTTCCTCTAATCCCGGTCCCGACGACGCCGGATTAGGCAGAATCTACTGTATATATATATATATATATATATATATATATATATATATATACTGATACTTTCGTTCAAGGCCTTTGATGAGTACCTGTAAAGGGGAAAATCAGGCATAAAACTAACCACATTAGTTTGTAGTACGGTCAGGTTCCTTAGGTTTCTGCCTCCTGGAGGAAACACGCTTAAAGCTGAGATTCCCTTGTAAATGTAGAGAGAGGATTGAAAATGGTTTCATGAATTGTCGGTGTTTGTGAAGGGTATAATTATCCTTTTGCCGGATAGTTATCGCAATCAGAACAATTACAGAAATAGTCCAGAATCTGGGAGCAGTACAGAAATATCTACAGCAGCAGGACAACACAAACACAAACATCAACAAGAGTTGCCTAGTCATTTTTGCAAGAAATACTTCATCTCAACGCTTTTCAAGATGTCAAGATCTTATTTCAATAGTAATGGGGATTTTTGGAAACAGGTATTTGTAGGTTTATAAAAATATATATTATTATTATTATTGTGGGGTGTGTTCTCGGTTTCCTGGAGTAAATTCTTTCGGAGGCTATTTTGCCAACCGAAAGAATTGTTGTTTTTATTATTATGGGGGTTTTCTCCTGGGATGAATTCTTTTGTGGGCTATTGCTAATCAAAGTTATTACTATTCCTACTAATTATTATTATTATTACTACTAGCTGTTACCCGGCGTGCCATGCTACACCTACTTTCTGCATATAGAAAAGCCTAAATAAATTAGAAACCAAATAAGTATTATTAAAATCTACCATAATAACACGAATCTGTAACTGTTTCGAACCCGTGACATCTAAACTGTAAGTCCTAGACGGCTTCGACATAACCTATAACTCCCCCCGTATCAAGACATACATGTATGCCAAGTTTGGTAAAAATAGGTCTTGTTTATAAAAAGAAACAACAACATACAGACAGCAGCTGGTAGACATTTTTGACCTGGCCTATGACAATCCCCTGATCAAGACCAACCTGTGTGCCCAGTTTGATCAAAATCCGTCAAACGGTGTGGGTCTGTATAAAGAACAAACATACAGACAGACAGCTGGTAGACGTTTTTGACTTAGCCTACGACTCTCCCCAGATTAAGATCTACATGTGTACCGAGTTCAGTCAAAATCCGACGACCGGTGTGGAGTTGTATAAGGGACAAACATACAGACAGACAGCTGGTAGACGTTTTTGACTTAGCCTTCGACTCTCCCCAGATTAAGATCTACATGTGTACCGAGTTTAGTCAAAATCGGATGAACGGTATGGATTTGTATAAGGGACAAACATACAGACAGACAGCTGGTAGATTTTTTTGACCTAGCCTAGGAGATTTCTCATATCAAGACCTACCATTATTCCAAGTTTGGTCAAAAACGGTCAAACGGTGTGGATTTGTATAAGGAACAAACAAACAGACACGTGATTTTTATATATATAGATATGTAATTTCTCACTAGGATATTCCTCTCACAGGATCTGCGAAAAGCGAGCGTGTTCGTCAGAAAGTAAATGGCTGCAATTTTTGTCTTGTAAAGAAATTTTGCATAGCATTATTCGTAAAATCCTTTAAAAGTGATTTTAAGCAGTTTAGACTTGACATTGCCTATTATGAGTAATATGTTCACCAAAATCACAAATCTTGTTATATTTTATTCCATCACGTGTCTGTCTGTTAGTTCCTTATTCAAATCCACACCGTTTGACCGATTTTCACCAAACGGTTTAAGAACACTGGTATCTCTTCATCCGGGACGTCTTATAGGCTAGGTCAAATACGTCTACCGGCTTTCAGTATGTTTGTTTGTTCTTTATACAAATCCACACTCTATTGACCGATTTTGACCAAACTTAGCACACAGGTAGGTATTGATCCTAGGAGTGTCGTAGGCTAAGTCAAAAACGTCTACCAGCTGTCTGTCTGTATGTTTGTTACTTATACGAATCCACACAGTCCGGCTTATTTTGATCAAGCTTGGCACGCATGTAGGTCATGATTCGGAGAGAGTGTCATAGGCTAGGTTAAAATCGTCTAGGACCCACAGTTCGGAGGTCGCGGGTTCGAAAAAATGAACCCAAATAGTTACAGATTTGCGTTATTAGATTTTAATATTACTTTTTTGGTTTCTAATTTATTTTTGCTTTTCTAGATTTTTATGGAAATAAAAATATAATTGTATGCTTTTCTGCCGATAGGAACAAACCATGGCAATGGTCGTGGGTGTGACTTCTGAATTTGCAAGGAATGAAACAAACAAAACCTCCAATGTCCTACAAGACACCTAGATCCCAGGACTATGTCCTGTACCCTTACACTTCCACCCTTCCTTCTGGAAGTCTACGCCACACCAGCACCAACCATTGGCTAACTCCGAAGCTCATTGCTATGCATAGCAGTCGGGAGAAAGCAGCAATGCTCGGTCTGAATTTGCCTCCAGATCACACTCCCTGAGAATTTGCCTGACAAAGGCTCCCATTTGCCTGGCATTCATGCTCCACCCTTCCGGCAATATCCTCTCCTCGTCCCCGGGGCAGACTGCGCGGCTCCGTCAGCTCTTTCACTCCGAACACAATCGAATTAATTAGCCTTTGGAACATCCATGCTGTCTTGGCTTATGGACCTTATCTCCAAGTCCGGCAGGTTCAAATTATTAGAAATATCTCAAGTACAGTTAATATTTTCCAACACCGAATCCAATGTATAGAAATAAAGGTGTAGAAGTAGACACTTGTCTCAAGTCGATCTGCCATCTACAATAAGCAATTACAGAAATAACGAGCAACAAAAACACAGAAAGAACCGTTCCAATGAACGGAATAAACTAATTCAAAGTTTAAGCACTTATTTCTCCAATTGCGACTGTCCAATCGAATATTGCTTTAAAATCTTCTTGTAAAATATTTAGTAAGCTTTAGAATGGTCACGTTCCACTTACAACATTGTTTTCTTATGTACAATATTGTTTTCTAATTCATCCTCAACTTTAAATTAAAAAAAAAATAAATAATAAAATAAAACAAAATAATAAGATAAAATAAAATAAAAATATATTAAAAAAAATAATAATAAAATAAAAAAAAACAATAAAAAGATTTAAAAAAATAAAAAAAAATAAAAAAAAAATATTAAAAAAAAATGATAATAAAAAAGGAATATATATATATATATATATATATATATATATATATATATATATATATATATATATATATATTAAAATCACATCAATATTATATTAATCAAGTTTACGAAAAGATTGTAATTAGTCTAACTTTATTATAATTCTCTTAATTTAAATTATAATTGTCATAGTCTTAGTTTAAATTATATAGTCTTAGTTTAAGTTATAATAGTCTTGATTTAAATTATAATTGCCATATTGGATTTTAAGATAATGACTGTAATGGTCTTTAACTAATAAATGATATAATCTGTAACTAATTATTTTTAACAATTTGTAACTAAACAAAGCATAGCACCATTACTCACAGGCAAAGAACTACACCTATCTCACAAACTCACAGACGTCTCAAAATTTAATTAAATACCTAAAGCAAATATTTATAAAAGAACCCAAACCTTTTCGAACCAATATTTTGGAAGGCGCAAATAACCTAGTTGTAGAGCGCCAAACTCCATATCTATCTATCTATCAACTTTAAATGTAAAAAAAACAAAACTTTAAACATCTTAGTTTGAGTGAATTTCAAACATACAGAATATAGTGTAGATGGAGATAGTTAGCCGCTGCAGAAATACGAAGATAGGTATAGTTGGGATTCGGCTAGGAGAAAGAGTCAGACTTTCAAAAAGAAATCTGTATTTGGACGTTTCGACTGCACAATGGCAGCCTTCTTCAGCTAAAAAATATAAACAACTATAAGTAACAAAAATATATATGTACAACTAGTAAGTAAAAGACAGGCAGAAATGAGCGGAGAATATATATCAATACAATAAATTTTAACCAATCTTATTTTTAAAACAATGAAAATACGGTAGTTGGAAAGTAAACAGCATGTAGAAAGTGTTAGTAAAACAGTACAAAAAAATTAAACAGTAAAAGCAACGAACATTTTTTATGTAGTGAAAAACAAAATCTATTTTATAAGTGAATACAATTTATAACAATTAATATATAGATACATACCACTAGAGAATGCCTAGGGGGGGGGAGGGGGAGAGGAAGACCTCGAGGACAACTTAGGTAACCATGGTTGGAAGTATGAGGGACAGCAACTACACAGGGGGTCTTTAAAGTTATGAAAGGGGGTGGGGATGTGGCGGTAAGTCGGTGGAGATGAAAGAGGTACAATTGCTGGGTTGTAAAAGCGGGTAGTAAGTTTTTCTCCTAGCCGAATCCCAACTATACCTATCTTCGTATTTCATGCAGAATATATTTCAACTCGAGTACGCAAACCAATAATTATATATAAAACTAGTGTTTCACTTTTCTTGGAAACAGATGCAATTTAAAACAAAAAACAACTTATTAAAACGTGTGTTGAATAAAGACAAAAACGTTTCAAAAGTACAAAACAAACACTTTTAAAGTTTTAAGCACTTATTTCTCCTATTGTTATTGTCCCATCGAAAATTGCTTCAGAAAGTTTTTAGTAGAGAATTTAGTAAGCATTGGAATCGTCACCCAGGGCCCACCAAGATTTCCCAACCGTTCTCGAGATATTTACGAAAATCCGAAAACTTTTATGCCCACTAATGAAATGTTTTTTTTACGAATACTTCATTAACTCCAAATGTAATCAAAATTTGAACATCTTAGTTGAGATGGATTTCAAAGACGTAGAAAATATTTCATTTGAATCTCACGACTCTAAGAACCCACAAAAACATTTCTTCGCTTTTCTCAATAAAAGGTTGGACATATTGCCTTAAAAATGGTTTCACTCGTTTTTCTGTGTTAAGGAACCTATAAAATGCGTACCTGTAAGCAAGTAAATTCGAAGACATTAGAGTTTTTCGGGTTTTTTCGCGCGAATTTCGTTCCAAAATTTATGTTCCGGTAGGAATTAACGAGTTTGACCTTTCAAATTAGGCGAAACATTTCTGTACAAAATTGATCTAGTTTTGAGCATGTGCGAGAGCGAATTGACAAATATATATATATATATATATATATATATATATATATATATATATATATATATATATATATATACAGGGTGTCCCAGTATATGTGTCCACCCCCCTTTTCCTCCTAGAGTTGTTGGAATTAGTATTATTGTGATTGAATACAAAGAAGGATCCATTATTCAATATTGTCGCATTAAATAAAATTCTTCTATAGGGAGGAACCCCACTTATGAAATTTATCTCATGATGCAAACCTAATAAAACATTTTGTGTTTCAGAACCCATAGATGACGAAAACAATAATGATTTAAATTGCTACATGTATATATATATATATATATATATATACATATATACAGGGTGTCCCAGTATATGTGTCTACCCCCTTTTCCTCCTAGAGTTGTTGGAATTTCGAAATGAAACTTGGTACGGCTTAGTTATGTTGCATGAGGTTACTTTTGAAGGTTTAGTTGACTTTGTAACATTCTCCAGTTTTTCTCCAGCGCATCTAACTCGATTTTCCAATAGCGGCAGGTATTTTTAGGACGAATTCTGATAGAAAATTTAATTTTAAGACTAATTTATTCTGAGACATCTTTTGATCCGACGCACCGTTTGCGCGTAAAACGCAGAAAACTGAAAAATATCGCCCTTTTGTAGACAAATTCCTATTTATCACTGAAACCAAGCCTTGTACGTAAAAACACTTCGATACAAACGTTGTAGCCTATTAATTTTCCTTTCAGATGATACCAAGAATAAAGTTGTAGATTAAATATTTAACGGGGTATTATGAATGAAAACAAAGACAAATTTTTTTTTTTTTAGTTTTATGATATAATAATTTCATATGGAAAAATAAATTTATTCTGTTCTGTTTTATAATAATTTTTAAATACTTTTTTTCATAAAGTAAATAAGTACTTTTTTTTATTGTTTATGTCAGCTACTTTTTTGTCTATTCATATCGATTTTCTGAATTGTTACTTTTTAAAATTTTTAAGGTATATTTTTCATCCATAATATCCCGTTAAATACTAAACCTACAACTTTGACCTTGGTATCGCCTGAAAGGAACATTAATCAGCTACAACGTTTGTATCGAGGTGTTTTTACGTAAAAGGCTTGGTTTCAGTGATAAATAGGAATTTGTCTACAAAAGGGCGATATTTTTCAGTTTTTTGCGTTTTACGCGCAAACGGTGCGTCGGATCAAAAGATGTCTCGGAATAAATTAGTCTTAAAATTAAATTTTCTATCAGAATGCGTCATAAAAAAATACCTGCCGCCATTGGAAAATCAAGAGTTAGATGCGCTGGAGAAAAACTGGAGAATGTTACAAAGTCAACTAAACCTTCAAAAGTAACCTCATGCAACATAACTAAGAACTACCAAGTATCATTTCGAAATTCCAACAACTCTAGGAGGAAAAGGGGGTGGACACATATACTGGGACACCCTGTATATATATGTAGAAATTTAAATCATTATTGTTTTCGTCATCTATGGGTTCTGAAACACAAAATGTTTTCTTAGGTTTGCATCATGAGATAAATTTCATAAGTGGGGTTCCTCCCTATAGAAGAATTTTATTTAATGCGACAATATTGAATAATGGATCCTTCGTTGTATTCAATCACAATACTACTAAATCTAACAAAGCTAGGAGGATGGAATAATCAATAAATACTAGGAACTTCATGGAAGATTAATCAATAAATATCAAGTGATATTTCTTGATTGCTGATCGGATAACGGGAGCTTTGCAGAATTATCGGAATTTATCGGGTTCATTGCTGAGAAGTAACGGCATTTGACAAGAGAACAGGTAGTTGGCTTTGTTATCCTTTACCGGGATTCCGGAATTCCTAGACTTTTTTCTAAGTACCAATATAGCAGTATATCTCAACAATACGGTGCCTATATTAAACATAGTACTTCATACATAATTGAAACAATGATAAAACAATTTACTCAGCAAACGGCCATGTACCTCGATGAATGTACCGGTTCCCGTTGATCAATAAAGTTAAGCAACGTCGGCCGTGGCCAGTACCTGAATGGGTGACCGAACACCTGCTCTTGGCATTATAAAGTGTGACAAGCCGTAGATAGCACAGCGTTATAAGCAAATTTTTTACTTACCGGTTATCAAAAAAATTATCACACTAAGATATTATAGGTACACGCCTATCAAGTGGTCGCTTTTTGGAAGGCATAACGACAAATATCTATGCTTCATAATATATAAAAATACCCATATCTCAGGAAATAAAACAAAAAAAAAAAAAAAATTAAAAAATGTCCGACTCGCAGGAACTGCGCCATCTAAGCCCGGTTCCGTTCACATCCCTTGTGTCATTAGTAAAGGAATAAAATCAGTTATTGGTAGGGTTTGATCTTTCTTTAAAAATATAAAATAAAATCCCAACTAGAGGCGCCACAAGAGGAAGTTTTCTGTATCCTAAGCGGAAATGAATCTCCTTTCTCAGCGTTTGCTCTAGGAAAACACTAACAAAAGGAGAGATTTAGAAAACCTCTTTTCCACTAATTTCGGAAATGGTTACGGATATCGCTTTAAAAATAGTTTCATTCGTTTTCCTACGTTAAGGAACGAGTACCTGCAAGCATATGAATATGAAAACGTAAGCATTATAAATTCTTTCGTGGAATGAAAGCTCCAAAAACCGTGTTCCAGTGGAGGAACTTGACCTATGAAATTAGCCGAAAGATTTCTTGCGGAAGGGGGGTCTATGGAGGGAGAGAAGAACCGCGCTAATATAAAAATTTAACCCTTTTATTAATAATCTTGATTAGGCTAAAAGTGGAAATATATATATATATATATATATATATATACAAATATATATATATATATATACAAATATATATATATATATATATAATTGATTGGTGAGACGGCTTCTCTCTCCAGCGGTGTTCTTCCTCTCCTTCCTGCAATATTTCGTCGGGTTCATCTCCGACTTCTTCAGGCTGCTATGTGTCGTCCTCGGTGGTTGTCAAGGGAATGACAACCACGGGGAGGAACTTCAACCCCAGTCAAGTAACTTAAAACAAAACATATATATATATATATATATATATATATATATATATATATATATATATATATATATAAATTTCTTTTAATGACACGAATAAAGAAGTACACCATTTGTTTACTTCAACTACTTTATTTGAAATCTTTTGCCCGACATGTTTCGTGCTTTGTTTCGTACTTCTTCAGTGGTTTCCCTTGTTAGGAAGTTCTCTTGTCAGGCTCACTTGTTTGAGCCGGGCAGAACTAATACATATATTTAAACGAGCACATAATAAGTATGGATCTCTTCCCGCATCGATTTTGTGTTTCAAATTTCGCAGGAATCTCTTTATGCTTTCTCAAACTTATATATAATATATCCATAATACCTATATATATTTATATACACAGACACATGCGCACATGATTATATCGTGTTTCACCTCACTTTAGGTCAGGCAGTCCAAGGCGATTTGAACACCTCATGGCAATCTGCTCATCCCTATGTTATTTTACATTTTCTCAACTCTCTCAAGTAATTCGTGTGTTATTCGAAGGACATGGTATTAAAGCAAGAAGCTTGTGAGCTTCGCCTGGTATTTCTGCTCACTCTACCGGAATCTTCTTGCAATTACATTCTTCTGGAGAGTTAAAGTACAAACGATATTTTCTTTTACGAAGGAACTTTACAGCAAATGAGAGTGCTATTAAAATAGTACTAAAAATGCATCATAAAGATCACACTAGCTGTAGGGTCATTTTTTTCTATAGCTTCTAATAAATTTAATAATAATTCGTATTTTGTAAAGAAATCGCTAAATTTCTAAACTCTTTAATCCAATATGGAAGTTTGTTAAAAATAAGTAAACACCCAGAAATACACAAACACACACTTATAAGTACAAACTGTGCATTCAAAAGTTTACATTAATAGACGTATCGAAATATACAAATCTTAAATAATGGTCTTAAATAGTGTAGCACCTGAATCATTTATATCATATCGTCCCTACCACATCAAACTATTGAATATGAAAAATCTCGTTTTTTTTTTAGATTCGAGACTTTGCTCTTGGATTGTGGATGGCTTCTCAAAAATTGTCAAAACTCTAACCCCTTTAGAACCTTAAATAAAGTATCGTGTAAGAACATCTTCTAAAATGTTATTTTGTCAACGGATAGAATATGTTCCTTTCCTTTTCCGATTTGCATATTCGATAGTCTGACATGGTACATACAATATATTTGTTCGGATCTGGGCAGATCCGACCCGCTGTAAGATTTGACCCGGTCTGTGAGACATTTTGAAAAATCCAATAAAATCAATTATTTCGTTTAGAGCCTTCTGCTCAAATTGAGGAACATAAATATGCTTTTAGATCCATCTGACAAACCTATGTAAAGTGCTGTCTAACATATAGTCTTCTTTTTTGTACAACGCCACCGCGCATGTCCGAACGGCACTGCACATGCGCCAACGCCTCTGCAAATGCCCGAACGCCACTCCGCATGCGCGAACGCCAATCCGCATGCGCGAACGCAATAACACTTCTTTTGGAACGTTTTTTTCCAGTTTGATCAACGCTAAAGCATATTTATGATAAAAAAAATTATAATATTACACTACTTACGCACACTAACTCCAAATGAGGAATATCGAGTGCGATTGGTTTTCTAGCTTGCTCCTGCGGAATCGAGTGAGCGAGCAAGCCAAGTGGCGGCGATCACCAAAGAGTGAAACGGCAAACATCAAAGCACAAGCTCAAGAGTCTCATTGATTTCCAGTCGTTATTTTACTATCGTATTTTGTAATAATTTTAAACTACACGATTTAATTATTATTATTAATATTGTACCTATATTTTCTTTTTTTTTTTTTTTTTTTGGTATTTTAGTCATTTGGTATTATAATAAAATTTTTGTATTACTTCATGTGTGATATGTATTACTAAAAATTATGAACACTATTTTAAAATCCGATTTTATTTTTAATTTTGACCCATATACACTAGGGTGGTCACAGAGCACTGAAGGAAAATAAATGTCAGAATTTTAAAAAGGCACCCCTTCAAAATGATCACCTTTTTCAGAGAACTAGATAGCCGAAGTTTGAGCTCGATTTCGTGGAACAAGATTTTCTTCAATTTAAGATATTGTTGGGGTGTATAGGAGGAGCGTTTCAGGATTTTGGCATTGACAGTCGCCATACATTTTGAAAAATTTAGGCGCTTTGCGGCCCGTGTTCGCTTTGCGGCGCTGTCGGGCTCAAACTTCTGCTTCCTAAATATCTGGAATGGGTGATCATCTTTAGGGGGTGCCGTTTATGGAATTACGACAAAGATTTTTAGCGACCACCCTAGTGTACCCGAAAGAACGTATTTGGACACTAATGTTTGGCCCAAAATATTTTAAAGGTTTTCCATACCTAACATAGATTATAGGAATCCTGAAGATTGAAGATGAACCAGTTTCTACGAAGTGAATTCTTGCATGTCAATGGGAAGGCATTACATTTTTTCTAAGCGGCGCTTAGAGCACGTGGAATGATGATTGGCAGTCAGTCTATTTCCAGCTGATCTAGTATCCAACATTTATGAGAGCAAGGTTGCGCAGACGGGTCACGATCCGGTGACGACTAGCGCATCCATGAGTGGTCACCGGTCAAGCAAGACTACTTTTTTTTTCCGACAGATTTCTGCCATTCCTACGAGCATAACTCATACTTGAAATGTGGCCTGGACGTTCTGCGCGTGCCTATCGTAATCTTCACCTCTTCACGCATGACTACCACGTACTCTCCCGGCGTGGCTGACAACCCGACTCACGCGCAACATACATTCATTGCACATCGGATAATGACCCGGAATTAGAAGCATTAATATGAATACTAATGCTACTGATGAGATGTGTGAAAATTTAAAATTTTACCGAAATTTTCCTTACCGGGTGGAAATCCATTTAAAGGGTAATACTATCTTGTGCGATCAAAATTAAAGTAATTTTCTTGAATTTATAAATAACAAATTAATTAATATTTTTCAATTATTTCTATCAAACGTTTTTTTTTTTATGGGATGTTAACGTAACGAAAGGAAACTGTCTTTTTCACGGGTGATAGTCTGCAGGTGGCAATTTTTAATCTAGAACGAAAAACTAAAATGTTTTATAAAGAAGAAGGTTAAATCTAGTAAAGTACGTAGGAGTTTTAAAAAATATTAATTTTTATGAACAATTATTCCTTTTATAATAAAAAATATTAATTTTTATGAACAATTATTCCTTATATAATAAAAAATATTAATTTTTATGAACAATTATTCCTTTTATAATAAAAAATATTAATTTTTATGAACAATTATTCCTTTTATAATAAAAAATATTAATTTTTATGAACAATTATTCCTTTTATAATAAAAAATATTAATTTTTATGAACAATTATTCCTTTTATAATAAAAAATATTAATTTTTATGAACAATTATTCCTTTTATAATAAAAAATATTAATTTTTATGAACAATTATTCCTTTTATAATAAAAAATATTAATTTTGATGAACAATTATTCCTTTTATAATAAAAAATATTAATTTTTATGAACAATTATTCCTTTTATAATAAAAAATATTAATTTTTATGAACAATTATTCCTTTTATAATAAAAAATATTAATTTTTATGAACAATTATTCCTTTTATAATAAAAAATATTAATTTTTATGAACAATTATTCCTTTTATAATAAAAAATATTAATTTTTATGAACAATTATTCCTTTTATAATAAAAAATATTAATTTTTATGAACAATTATTCCTTTTATAATAAAAAATATTAATTTTTATGAACAATTATTCCTTTTATAATAAAAAATATTAATTTTTATGAACAATTATTCCTTTTATAATAAAAAATATTAATTTTTATGAACAATTATTCCTTTTATAATAAAAAATATTAATTTTTATGAACAATTATTCCTTTTATAATAAAAAATATTAATTTTTATGAACAATTATTCCTTTTATAATAAAAAATATTAATTTTTATGAACAATTATTCCTTTTATAATAAAAAATATTAATTTTTATGAACAATTATTCCTTTTATAATAAAAAAATCCGCCAAAAATCAGTCATAATAATTCGGTGAATCGGAAACATTTTGCATACTTTACTAGCAAATATCATTAGGAAGCTGCAGTTAAAAATTTTTAAAAGTTTTTCGGACAAAAATTGAAGACGCTAGAATATCACTCGATTTAAAAAAAATAGTTTTGAGAAAATGATTAAAGTTTGTTCTGAAATGTTCATTTTTTAACTATTATTTTTTTAATACTTTCATGAAATAAATATGTATTAATGGAGTATTAACAAAAAAAACAAACTAACAATTAAAAAAAAAAGCAAATCGAAGCTCGCTCAAAAAATTGTCTTCAAATCAGCATCGGAAATGGAAATAAAGGTTGCTCCGCCCGATCAGGAGAAACTGACTTAAGTAAACATGTTTCGTAGGACGTAGTTCACGAAAATTGGAATCTAGACTTACCATATGACATGACCGAATTATTTACTGACAGCAGTCCCCACACATACCAGCAACCCTTACACACCTCAAAACTATTAATGTGTATGGAAAAATTTAACACTTTCCACCACCCCTTTTTTTTTTTTTTTTTTTTTTTTTTATAACCCCATTTCAACATATTTTCAATATATTCAAACAATTGCAGTACAAAACATAAGGAAGGTATTACGCCACTTGGTAAACTTTAAAGAACGATAACATGTAATTAATGAATTAGTAACTATGTCTAATTATGTAATCCGATTGATCAACCAGATGTATATAAATAATACCATTTGTTTATATATATATATATATATATATATATATGTATTGTTTGTTTTTAAATGTATATATGTATACCATTTGTCTTTAGATGTATATATATTGTCATTTGTATATACTATTCGTTTTTAGATGTGAATATATTGCCATTTCTACATATAATTTGTGATGTAATATATATATATATATATATATATATATATATATATATATATATATATATATATATATATATATGTGTGTATGTGTATATATGTTTAGATGTATACCATTTGTTTTTAGATGTATATATGCAATAACTGTTTGGAGCGAAACGCCTTAGATGCGCATGGATGCTCATAAATAAATATAAAAAAAAAACAAAAAAAAAAACGAAAATTGTAATTGTTGAAAACACTATACACAGGGTTGCTGGTAAGTTGACCCACATCCATCGCGAGATGGAAAATAATTAAAACAATCAATTTTAAGTAAATATGGCCCGATCTGTAAGTTATCCGTTTTCATGATATTTAATATTATTACGCTTTCGATATTTAATATTTCTGTTTCTCAGTTATCGCTTTGTTTTTTTTTTTTTATTTCTCTGAGTTTTTGTTGTTTTGTATTTAAGACATTCAGAATAAACTATTAATTACATAAAACTATCAACATAATTCTTTAAATCACCCATAACAAGCATAAGTTAGTAAACAATAACATAATCCTTCTTCATGTCAAACCGCAAATTATGCGGTGGCCAGAGATGGGCAGATTCGTATTCGTAAATCCGAATTTGATTCACAGCACCTTGGCGTGTAAATCCGAATACGAATACATTCGTATTCAAAAGTGTGAATCCAAATGGATTCGTATTCATAGATGTGAATCTGAATGGATTCGGATTCATATGTGTGAATACGAATAGATTCGGAATCGGATTCATATGTGTGGATCCAAATTTCGGATTCGGATTCACACTTGCAAATATGAATCCATTCGGATTCACACTTTTGAATACGAATGTATTCGTATTCGGATTTACACGTCAAGGTGCTGTGAATCAAATTCGGATTCGGATTTACGAATACGAATCTGCCCATCTCTGGTGTTGGCGATAACATAAAGGAAATTTTATTGTGTTAAAAGCAACATAAATTACCTTCCGCTTATCTGTTTGTCACACTTTTTTCTTAGAATTATAAACTTTTTACATGACAATTGTGTATTTATTTATTTATTTTTTTTTTTTTTGTGTAGCCTAATAAACATAGATGTTTTTAGTATAACTTGCGGGAATAGCTACTAATATTTTTTTTAAGATAAGTGTTGAAGTTACAGGTTTTAGTGAAAATAATATTGTATATTTTAGTTATTGAGTCGTACCATCCCAAGTAGTTATTGGGTTCTCTCATAAAAATGTGAAAGTTTTATTTAATTAATAGTTCATTCTGAATGTCTTAAATACAAAAAAATAAAAACTTTAAGCTCAACTGCAAGAAAAAAAAACTGAAAAGGGGAGTATACAGCGATGGGGTCACCGATTTCGACCAACTTTTTTCTGGTGATTCTACATCGAAAAATGGTCGACATGTGTCCGAGCGTTCCGTCCAATGCGCCTTAGGAGCCGAGAAATAAAATAAAATAGGTTGAAAGTGCTTTATTTTTTGTATCGAGTTTAGAAAATGATATCGACATGATTCTTTCACCAATTCATTTGTTTTATAGAGTAGATTAATAGAAAAATATAATCGTTAAAAAATAATTTATATTTCCTCAAATATATTCAAAAATATGTTTACGTTTTCAAGTAAACTAGTACATATTATACATTTTTTTACACCAAAAATGATAGCAGATTTAAAATCAGCACCCCAAGAAACCCTAATATAGTGAATATCATTGAAAACAAAAAATAATGATTTTTCCCAGTCTTGATGAGGCTAAAAATTTGTAAGGGAAAAAGTAATGTGACATTTTGGAATTCAATATCTCGCCTTGAGATAATCCGATTTTTCTTTCAAAAGAAGAAAGACTCCTTTTTCTAACCATATAAATAAAGGTACGTGCGAAAAGTGGTTCTCAAAATAAAAATAAAATGTAAACTTTTTTGCTTAAAACGTCAATTCCAAAACACGTAGAAATACTCCGATTGGACTGAAATGTGTCACATTATGGCCTTTATCAACCCTCCAAGTTTGGTTTGACATAACGCTCGGACACGTGTCGACTATTTTTCGATGTCGAATCACCAGAAAAAGTTAGTCCAAATCGGTGACCCCATCGCTGTATACTCCCCTTGTCAGTTTTTTTTTTCTTGAAGTTGAGCTGAAAGTTTTTATTTTTTTGTATTTAAGACATTCAGAATGAACTATTAATTAAATAAAACTATCACATTTTTACAATAACTACTTGGGATGGTACGACCCAATAACTAAAATATACAATATAATTTTCACTAAAACCTGTAACTTCAACACTTATCTTAAAAAAATATTAGTAGCTATTCCCGCAAGTTATACTAAAAACATCTATGTTTAATAGGCTACACATAAATAAAAAAAAATAAATACACAATTGTCATGTAAAAAGTTTATAATTCTTAGAAGAATGTGTGACAAACAGATAAGCGGAAGGTAATATATGTTGCTTTTAACACAATAAAATTTCCTTTATGTTATTGCCACAGCATTATTTGCGATTTGACTTAAACTCCCCTTGTAAGCAACAATGACTTTTTTTTTTTAAAGAAAAGTCTAAAAAAGTAAATATTTTGTAAACGGATATGGTTTGGATAAGGCAATATGGGCTTTAAATTATTTGTTTTGGCCAAAACTATCACCTCGCGATGGACGTCGGCCGACTAACCAGTAACCCTGTATATAGATCCAATTTGTGAAAAATGTATTCGTGAAATTTGCACGAAAAAACCGTGTACCTTACATTTTTGCTTTAGTATTATTATAGTTAGGTACATATATATTTATATTTGACGAGGAAAATGTAATGAATTCGCATTCCAAGCTGCTTGTACTCAAGGCGAAAAATGAAAGTTATGAAAGTTAATTTTACTTATTTTCTGTTTAAACCAATAAAAACATAAAAGTTGTATTATTTTTTTATGAGTTACGATAAGTTTAAATTTAATTGATTCGGTTCAATGTTCACAAACATCTAAATCATAAATTCCTTGCTTCCCTCCCTCTAGACGGATAGATATCACTGCCTGTTATCACTCCCTAGTAGCTAAAATCACTGATAATGTCAGATAAGTGATCTTGAGTGTGTTGTGTTTCGGTGTTTACAAACCATCATACAGGCGAGTGCAGTGTTTGACAGTTCATTACTCAGGAAAACACGCTCTGCCATTACTGATGCCTGCCAAAATAAACTAAACCTCGATATCTCTTCTAATGACACTTGACAACCACGTGTTCCTACATATACGATAAATTCGTATGTAATCGTGTACAGACTTTGATTATTTTGTGAATTTTCCTGACCAAAAAATGAAATGTGAAACGTTTATTGACTCTATAACAAGTTATTTCCTATTGTCCTACCGATTTACTCTTGTTGAAATGTCAGTGCTAATGTTAACACGAAGCTAGCGTGCAAATACATCATTAGATCTGTAAGGACCGTGGGATTGTGGAAGTTCCTAAAGAAGTATTTCATTGTGCAAAGGGAGTCTTCCATTGGGTGCAAACTAGGCAACTTCGCTTGGTACATCTATATATATAAAAATCACGTGTCTGTCTGTTTTTCTGTTTGTTTGTTCCTTATACAAATCTACACCGTTTGACCGATTTTTACCAAACTTGGAATAATGGTAGGTCTTGATACGAGAAATATCCTAGGCTAGGTCAAAAAAATCTACCAGCTGTCTGTCTGTATGTTTGTCCCTTATACAAATCCACACCGTTCGTCCGATTTTGACTAAACTCGGTACACATGTAGATCTTAATCTGGGGAGTGTCGTAGGCTAAGTCAAAAACGACTACCAGCTGTCTGTTTGTATTTTTGTCCCTTATACAAATCCACACCGTTCGTCCGATTTTGACTAAACTCGGTACACATGTAGATCTTAATCTGAGGAGTGTTGTAGGTTAAGTCAAAAACGTCTTATAGCTGTCTGTCTGTATGTTTGTCCCTTATACAAATCCACACCATTCGTTCGACTTTGACTAAACTCGGTACACAGGTAGATCTTAATCTGGGGAGTGCCGTAGGCTAGGTCAAAAAAATCTACCAGCTGTCTTTCTGTATGTTTGTCCCTTATACAAATCCAGACCGTTAGACCAGTTTTTACGAAACTTGGTATACATGTATGTCTTGATACGGGGGGTGTTATAGGTTAGGTCGTCTCGGACTCACAGTTGGGAGGCCACGGGTTCATAACAGTTACAGATTCGTGTTATTAGATTTTAATAATACTTATTTGGTTTCTAATTTATTTAGGCTTTTCTATGTGCAGAAAGTAGGTGTAGTATGGCACGCCGGGTAACGGCTAGTTCTTTCATAAAATTGGATTCATTATAACACAAATCCTGTGATTTACGACTCGTTGAACATCTTGAAATGGTTGGTCGTTGGAAAAAGGATTTTCCAGAACGACGCTATAGTAAACGTATATTGCGAAAGGTGGAACTTGGCTAACGTAGCTTCAGTAAGTATGGTGGATGTAAAATTCTTTATGAGGTTCATTATTTGAAAATTTAAAATTGAATCCGAGAAATAATATTTTACTCACAATAGGAAGAAAACAGAATCCTAAGAGGAAATGACTCCTTCCAGCTTCTCAAAGTTCGGCCTAGGGAAAATACTAATACTCATTTTACTGTTAAATGCGATTAAAAACAAACAACATATGTAAAACTAGAGTAAAGAAACACGAAACCCCTTGCACTTCCTCTGCATCAGCCCCTTCTCCTTTGCACTTCCTCTGCATCACCCCGTTTCCTTTGAACTTTCTCTATACCACCCCGTTCCCCTTTACAATTCCTCTGTATCACCTCCTTCCTCTTTCCACTTCCTCGACGCGGCCCTTTCCCGTTTGAACTGCCTCTGCATCAGCCCCTTCCCCCTTTTAGCTTCCTTTGCATCAGCCCCTTCCCCTTTGAAATTTTTCTGCATCACCCCCTTCCCCTATACACTTCCTCTGTATCACCTCTTCCCCTTTGAAATTTCTCTGCATCCCACCTCTCCCCTTGCACTTCCTCTGCATCAGCCCCTTCTCCTTTGCACTTCCTCTGCTTCACCCCCTTTCCTTTGAACTTTCTATGTACCTCCCCGTTCCCCTTTACAATTCCTCTGTATCTCCTCCTTCCTCTTTGCACTCTGCAACAGCCTCTTCCTCTGTTTCAGCCCCTTCCCCCTTAGAATAGATTTTCCCCTGTTCTAAATAGCGACAACTGCGCTGCATTTGGTTTCGTTCTTGAAAAACTTGTTTTTTATCTGAATGAATATATTGAAGAATCAGATAGAAATAAATATGTTTCCGTGCACTTAGGAAGTTTAGGGACAATTTTTATTTGGCCTTTTTTGCCTATTTTGGCTATTTTAAGATTTAAAGCCTTTTTTTAGCGCGGTTCCTCCCTCCCCCATAGGGAGGAACCCCGCTTATAGGGTTGATACAATGAAACAATCCGGAAGTGCCGACAAGAAAATTTCGCGTTTCAGAACCCCTAGAGACCGAAAATAACGGTGGTTCAAATTTGTATATATATATATATATATTTATATATATATATATATATATATATATATATATATATATATATATATTTGTCTGTTCGCTCTCTAAATAGAAGACGAATGGTCCGATTTTGATGAAATTTGGTACAAAAATCCTTCGTCCAATTTGAAAGGTCAAGTTCGTTAACCAGCAAAATCCGCCTACTGGAAGATGGCGTTTGGGGCGAAATTCGCGCAAAAAAAATCGTAACGCTTACGTTTTTGAGTTCATAAGCTTGTAAGTACTCGTTTTATATGATTCCTGGGCTAGGAAAACGAATGAAACCATTTTGAAGGCGATCGCTTTAACCGTTTTCGAGAAAATTGGAAAAATAGTTTTTGAATACCGTTTTTGGTTTGGGTACTTAGAATTACGGGATTCAGTTGAAACTTTATCTGCATGTTCTACTTTCATTAAAACTAATATGTTGAAAGTTTTGTTACGTTTGGAGTTAAGGAAGGGTTAGAATAAAATATTTTATGAACAGACATGAAAAGTTTTGGGAAGTTCGTATACTTTCATTAATATCTCGAACACGGTTGGGAAATCGTGGTAAGTGGATAGAAACTATTTGAAAGCTTGCTAAATTCTCTACAAAAAAGATTCTAAAACTATTTTTGATTAGGTTATGTCAATCGGAGAAATAAGTGCTTAAAACTTCAAATACGTCTGTTTTTTTCTTATGAACGGGTTTTTGTCGTTCTTGTTGTAATTTTTGTCTCATTCCCTTCGTTTTTTATTGCTTTTTATTTTTGTAATTTCTTATGTTGCGAAAATTTTGTGTGTAAAGCAGGATATGAAAAATGAGGCCAATTTTCTGTTGCTAGAAATAATATAAATTTTGGGAACTTTCATTAATATCTCGAAAACTGTTGAGAATTTTGGTAAACGAAAGAATACCATTAGAAATCTTATTAAATGCTCTACATAAAAGGTTCTAATGAAAGTTTTGATTAGGCGATGTCAATCGGAGAAATAAGACCTTAAAGCTTTAAAGTAATTGATTTCGCTTATTCGAAGTGTTCTTTTTGTCTGTATTTTATTCCTTGTTATTTTTTAATTGCTTATAGTTGGATAATGTATTCGAAAATAAAACAGGTTAACTAAAATAACAAAAACAATTTATTGTTAGAAATATAGAGTTCCAAGATTCCAAGACCTTGTAACTAGCGGGACGGTTTCTATTGTTGCCGACCCTTCCAGGTAAGATTGTATATCCTACCTTTCAAGACTGGTGGAACCAAAATATAACTGTCAGGGTTCGGTCACAGCTACTTAATAAAACTACATTTTATCGTAAAAATGGTATTATTGTGCCGACGTTTCGGCTTGAACTTCAAGCCTTCATCAGGGCTGTAAATACAAGTAGGACATATTTAACACTAATATATGCACATATCTATGTAAATATACCTAACATATATATATATATATATATATATATATATATATATATATATATATATATATATATATATATATATATTTATATATATAGGCATATACACATACACATATACACGCACACATATGTACATATATATGCCCACATACATACACATATGGGGTATGTATTATTAAGTAGCAGTGACCGAACCCGGACAATCCCTACCTTGCATCATCAACGGTCAACGATCTCCTCTCAACAAAATAATAACTGCTTCTATTTTAATCTTTCGAAATTATACTAGGGATAAGAACGGAACCGCGCTAAGATGAGGCAGTTCCTGCGAGTCGGACTTTTTGCCTTTTTTGCTCGTTATGCAATTTTTTTCTGCGATTTAAACATTTTAAAATGCACATAACACATGAATTTCGAATTTCAGTTCGTCGAAAAAAGAAAAGGTTTCACAAATTAAATTACATTTTGCCGTCACAAATATCAATTCGAAAGCTTATTTTCCCAACCCGTGGATTGACCCTCTGTAAATAACAGATCCTTCCTTGGTAGAAGGAATGTACCAGGGCCGCCACATGGGGGGACTGAAGGGTACAGTTGTCCCGGGCCGGGCGCCGTGGGGGCCGGGGCCGGGCTTCGCTAACTGGAAAAAAAAATGAATAGATTGTGAGCTTGTAAAAAGAAGGGGGTTTAGAAATATAGACAGGCGTAGCCTATATTTATTGGAATGGGATCTATATTCTTTTTAATGTACATAAACGACAAAACAAGTGAAGTCCAAGAATAGTATATTTCATTAGGAGTCGTAATAAAACTACAAGTACCGAAAGTGACCTTTGCTGTACCGATTGTCGGCTTTTATTCTCATTTCGCTAAAAACTCAAGATGAAAATAATTTTAAAATGTCCAAAGTCCTATAGCAAAATACTGGAATTTTCAGTCTGGCTCTGAGAAGTGGGGGCCCGGCTCTGAGAAGTGGGGGCCCGTGATTTGGTCCTGGGCCCGGCTCTTAGATGTGGCGGCCCTGGAATGCACTGGCATAATGAATAGCAGGAAAGAGAGAGGATGAGAGAAGTACGTCTCCTTCCTCACACCCCTTTTGCTGTGACAATGGTGTAGTTACCTGGTATTCCGGATTTAGAAATGATAAGATAATGCAGAGGAAGTTTTTCCATAATGAAAAACATTTTTTCTTAGAAGGTCTACAGTCCAGGCAACGAATGCTTGAAAACAGCTATAGGTGGAAATTTTTGGAACACAATTTTGTGAGACCATGTGAGTGCGTATATAACGTTTGAAATAAAATACATAAAGTAGTATTGTAATATATATTATTGGAGCGAATGGAATGCTCTACAACCTCATAACCGACATTTATTTGTTGGATGCATCGTTGAAGAGATATCCGGTCGAGAATAGAAAAAAGTGTGTTTTTCCCGAAAATAGCAGACTTTCAAGAGCGGATATTTTGAAAACTAAAGATATCTCGAAAAACTTTATTGACTAGAACTTGTAGGAAATTTGATAAGCTTTCATTTGTTATAGAATAGTCATGTCGCTAGGACGCAGGGTTTCCGAGATATTAGTGAAAACCCGAAAAATGGGACCTTCTAAACCCCCCTCCCCCCAGCTCAAAGGCAACGGGTGAGGACTTTTGATATGTTGACCACCTAACTAGCCGAAACAAAGTTATGAAGTTAAAAATTGTGTTCCAAACATTTCCACCTATAACTCTTAGTTTCCTGGGCTGTTAGTCGCTACATTTAAGATTTCACAATGAACGCTGAAATTATTTTTACGTTTGAAGGGAAATACATAAAATAGCAAAATAATATATATTATTAAAGGGACTGCAATACTCTACAACCCTATAACCGTTATTTATCATTTTGGTACATCGTTGAAGAGTTATCCGGTCAAAACGGGGGAAAATATGCGGCAAAAGTGTTTTTCCCCAAAATGACAGACTTTCAAGAGCGGATATTTCGAAAACTAAAGATATCTCGAAAAACTTTATAAAAAAACAAAACTTGTAGGAAATTTAATCAGCTTTCATTTGTTATAGAATTGTTATGTCGCTAGGACGCAGGGTTTCCGAGATATAAGTGAAAACCCGAAAAATGGGACCTTCTAAACCCCCCGTTCCCCCCGGCTTAAGGGCTAGGGGCGAGGACTTTTGATATGTTCACCTCCTATCTAGGCCAAACAAAGTTACGAAGTCAAAAATTGTGTTCCAAAAATTTCGCGCGGGATAGGACGTTGGATCGCCAGCAACGATAGATGCCGTCGATTGCGAACCTGAAATTTATGTTCCTCTGCAACGCCCCCTCCCCCTTTGCACTTTCTCTGCATCCCCCCACAAATCCTCAGAATCGCCTGTTGATTAGATGAATAGCAATGTATATTTGAGATATTTAAAAAAAGTCCGACTCGCAGAAACTGCGTCATCATAGAGCGGTTCGGCTCTTACATCTAGTCTAATTTGAAAATATTAAAATAGAAACTGTTATTACTTTGGTTCGACATTTCTCGAATAGGTTTTATGATTTTACATGAATGGGCCGGCCAACCCCAAAAAAGGCCCCTCACTGAGGATGTTGGAAAGCCTTGGAATCTCTTTGAAGGCTATTTTTCTAACAATAAATTGTTCTTCTTATTTCACTTAATCTGTTTTATTGTCAAATACATTATCCACCTTTAATGAATTAAAAAATAACAAGGAATAAAAACAGACAAAAAGGACCGTTCGAATAAACGAAATCAAACTTTATTTCAAACTTTTATTTCAAACTTTAAGCACTTATACCTCCGATTGGCATTGCCTAATCAAAACTTTCCTTAGGACCTTTTTTGTAGAGCATTTAGTAAGCTTTCGAATGGTAACCTTCCGTTTACCAACATTCTCAACCCTATTCGAGATATTAAGGAATGTATACCAAAGCTTTTCATGTCTATTAATAAAATATTTTATTCTAACCCTTCCTTCACTCCAAACGTAACCAAATATTCAACATAATAGTTTTGATGATACTCGAACATGCAGAAAATGTTTCAAGTGTATCCCATGACTCTAAGTACCCAAACCAAAAACGTTATTCAACAACTATTTTTTCCAATTATCTCGAAAACGGTTAAAGCTATCGCCTTAAAAATGGTTTCATTCGTTTTCCTATGCCAAGAAGCCTATAAAACGAGTGCTTGCATTCATATGAAGTAAGCGTAACGATTTTTTTCGCGCGACATTCGCTCCAAAAACCACGTTCCGGTGGGCGGATTCAGCTGGTTAACGAATTTGACCTTTCAAATTAGACGAACGATTTTTGTACGAAATTTCATCATATATATATATATATATATATATATATATATATATATATATATATATATATATATATATGTACACAAAATTGAACCACCGTCATTTTCGGTCTCTAGGGGTTTTGAAACGCAAAATTTTCTAGTCGGCACTTCCGGATTGCGTCATGAGATCAACCTTATAAGCGGGGTTCCTCCCTATGAAGGAAGGGAGGAACCGCGCTAAAATAAATAGGTTCCTTGAATTCCCAAGACCAGGAAAAGCTGCTATCATGAGAGCAGCGAGATAAAATGTTGTGACACTTTGTCCTGATTCGTTCCAAGTGGCTATTCTTTTTTACATCTTTTTAATTAACAAGTATAGTTTTTTATGAGGTGTAATTTCTAATTAACTGCTTTAATTTAAAAACATTAATAAGACAGTTTTTGTAATAAGGTGTGATTAAGAAAGCGATTACTCCGCATATTAAAAAAAATGTATAAATGGTATTAATAATTAAAATTGATATCATTGCGACCTAGTTTTCAATTTGTTGCCAAATTGTGTAATCATAAATTAAACCACTAAAAAAAAAAAAAAAATTAAACGAGGTTAGGTCAGAAAACAATATATATAAGAATGTTAACCCTATAAGATATTTCATATAATCATTTTTGTTGTTGTTGTATGTCCTGATTCCATTTCTGTGCGTTTCTCTCCTCTTTATAGGGAGGAAACCGGTTTATGACGTTAACGTTACGACGCATACCAGAGATGCCAATGAGAAATGTCCTTGAATCACTTTTCACAAAAATAACGGTTGTTGAAATTTCTATATACGAGTGTATATATATATATATATATATATATATATATATATATATATATGTATGTGTGTTTTTGTGTGTGTAACCGTTTACGAAAGTTTGGTTTGGTATTCAGAAGCAAGTATTTTAGTTGAAAATTCTTCCAGAGGTTTGATATTAATAAAAACTATGAAATTTCTATTTTTGTTGCCTTTAAGGTAAAGGAGATAGTGCAAGAAAAAAAATAAAACATTTTATTATCATACTTTGAAAGGTTGGGAAATCATGGTAAGTGGAAGGTGACCATTCTAAAACATACTAAAATTCCTACAATAAAGGTTCTTAAGTAATTTTGATTGGGAGAGTTCGATCGGAGTGCTTAACCCTATAGAGACGGCGGGAGTGGTATGAGGGAGGGTACCCGGTGACGGAACCCTCCCGATACCTGCCTGTCCCTCCTGACGGCTACTAACTAGCTACCTTCCACGCCCGCTCGGCTTTTTATTTAGATTTGTATTCTCCTATTAGTAATATATATATATATATATATATTCTTTAATTAGTGCAGAAACCTTTCCACGTAACACGTATTTATACTACTGATAAAAAAAAAAAAAAAAAATCAGTCCCGTAACAGGGGCAGATACTATAGAGGTATTTGATTCATGACCATACGGCACACAAGGGAGATAGTGTGGTCAGTACTATGCTCCGGCCGCCTGATTTTCCCCTTGGCTGCTTCGACTGCTAGAGACATTAGCACCAACCAAGGTACCCATTATTAAATTAATTAAAGGCTGGGTTGGCCTAGGGACGGAGGCCGAATTCAACCGGTGATCGAAGACACTAGAAGTAAAAGACTTTAGTGCTTGCTCGGGATATGAATTCAGGCCTCCAGCTTATTAGTCCAGTGCTCTACCACTGAGCTAACCTCGCCCCCTTATACTACTGATAGGAAACTGCGATGCTTCCTCAGCAAATTATATTGTTTTTGTTTCGGATAAAGCCTATCGTTTTCGTCAAAATCCTAGAATGCTCTTCAATATTACTTCCTGGAGCTGAGGAAGGACTGGGCTGCGATTTATCATCTTCCGAGAAGTCTCAAACACGTCTACTAAGAAATCTGACTAATATTCTTGTAGCAGCAAGAGACTGACAGAAAGCATGGTTGCTAGGGACTTGCCTAAGTGAGCAGTATCTAGCAACCAGCTGTTCTAATTAAACTATTTCACACAGAGTACTATAACCTCAGTCTTGTTTCTTCTTCTCTTGTGAGTGCATCTATAAAAACAGACACAATTTAAACTGTTCTGGACTGTTCGCGGTAGCTAGTCTCAGCTACCGCGAGGGCCGCGTACAGGCTACGTTCTAAAAGGACTAGAGAAGCCCGCCGTCCTTATTTATTTTTAATTTAATTTTTGAGCATCGCAACGACAGAGATTTGCTCTTTTTAAAATATAACAAATACCGATTTATACAAAAATACAAACTTATAGAACTAAATAAAACAAAAGAAAAGAAGCGGCCGTCCTTATACAATATAGAGTGAGGTGGTTTCTACACAAGCCCACCATCAGCCAGTCGCGGCTTTGTGCTGGCTGCTAGAGAAGCCCACCGTCAGCCAGTCACGGCTTTGTGCTGGCTGCTAGAGAAGCCCACCGTCAGCCAGTCACGGCTTTGTGCTGGCTGCTAGAGAAGCCCACCGTCAGCCAGTCACGGCTTTGTGCTGGCTGCTAGAGAAGCCCACCGTCAGCCAGTCACGGCTTTGTGCTGGCTGCTAGAGAAGCCCACCGTCAGCCAGTCACGGCTTTCTGCTGGCTGCTAGAGATGCCCACCGTCCGGAAAGGGTTAAAACCTCGAATGTCTTAGTTTGTTCATTTGATCAGCTTCCTGTGTACCTCACATTTCAATTGTGTGGTTTGTTTTTAAATTGCAATAAACTGTAAAATGAGTATTTCAGTTAAATATGGCGAGAAAATAAAAAAAGACTTATTAGTAATAATGTTTTCCCCAAAAAAATGGATAGAGTAATTTCCGATTGGGTTACTTCCGGGTTTCATTATTGTCACGTAAAATCTTTCTTTACTTTGAGACTTCACTTTGTATATCGCACGAAAGATCAACACTTACCGATAATTCCTTCTTTTACTACATATGAACGGAAATGACAACAACATTCAGTTTTTAGAATCGTGAGAAAGCTACCAGTTCTACAATGATCTTCCCATATGCTGTATTCTTCACACAAGATATGTAAACGCGTACCATCACTTAAGAAAACCTGTTGCAAGGCTGTAAGTATGTCAATAATTTGAATATTTCAATTTTTATTCCGTGGAATCATTGCTGTTTATGCAACCACTCATACAGAAAGGCACTCAGCTTCCAGAGGTCGGTGAGTCCGCCAATCCTATAGACGATAAGCAGAAGTCGTAACTCGGTTAACTATCCCATAAACCTCTATTCTCTTGTGAATAACAACAGTCATAGAGTTAGGAATGAAATAGGAACATTGACGGAGCTTTATTAGGAGTCATTAGAAATCCCCTCTTCGGGAACATAGGTCAGGGGTGACCGTGGATAGGTATTGGGGTTATCTGCATGCCTTTATTCGTTGCGTTTTTATTAAAATTTCAGGAAGAAGATGGAAGATCAATAGAAAGAAAAATAGCTTGCTGCTTGATAAAGTGGAGGTAAGATGCTTCATGTGACTACCGAATACTAATGAATTACAAGAAGTTTTGGGGAAAAAAATAAAATAATTAAACGTCAAATCGATTCATGCTAATCACCAACGATAAGATACGTTTCAGAACCCCTAGAGAACGAAAATAACGTTGGTTCAAATTTGTATGTACGAGTATATATATATGTATATATATGTATATATATATATATATATATATATATATATATATATATATATATATCTTAATGCATTTCGTTCTTTTAGGCTTAGGGTCGGGAAAAAAGTAGTACTTCCTTGTGTCAAACCACTTTATTTTTTCTGCCCTTTTTTTATTTTTTTATTTTTATTTTTATTTTTATTTTTTTATTTTTTATTTTTTGTGGGCAGAAAAAATAAAGTGGTTTGACACAAGGAAGTACTACTTTTTTCCCGACCCTAAGCCTAAAAGAACGAAATGCATTAAGAAATATTTTGGGTCATCCACAAGAATAATAATATATATATATATATATATATATATATATATATATATGTCTGTTCGCGCTCTAGCTCAGTGAATAATTGTCCGATTTTGATGAAATGTGGTACAAAAATCTTTCGTCTAATTTCAAAGGTCAAGTTCGTTAACCAGGAGAATCCCTCGACCGGAACATGGTTTTTGGAGCGAAATTCGCACGAAAAAAATCGTTACGCTTACTTCGTATGCTTGCAAGTACTCGTTCTATTGGTTTATTGGCGTAGGTAAACAAATGAAAACATTTTTAAGGCGATAGCTTTAAACGTTTTCAAGAAAATTGGAAAAATAGTTGTGGAATAAAGTTTTTGGTTAGGGTACTAAGAATCATCGGATTGAGTTAAAATATTTTCTGCACGTTTAAAATTTATATAAACAAAGATATTTAAATTTTGGTTACGTTTGGAGTTAAGGAAGGGTTAGAATAAAATATTTTATTCATTGATATCAAAAGTTTTAGGAACTTATATTTTCCTTAATATTTCAAAAACGGTTGGAAATATTGGTAAGCGGAAGGTAACCATTCGAAAGCTTACTAAATTCTCTACAAAAAATATCCACACAGAACTTTCGATGGGACATTTTGAGAAATAAGTAATTTTTTTCTTTATTTTCCTTAGTTTATAACTGGTTGCTCTTTTTAGCAAGTTTTCTCTCTCCATTCATAGGGGAAAACCCCGCTAATGACCTTGACCTCAAGATGTACTCCTCAATTGAATTTTAATTGTGTTATCAGGTTATAAAATGAGAATCATATTTTTTATTAGTTTTTTACTAGAGCGAACGTTGAGAATGCGGAGGATCAATTTCTGACAGTTTTCTGTTGCGGCTCCTTCACAATTATATTTTTCACAGAAAATCAAAATCTACACATAACTCTTTCCTCAATTAATGGCCCTAGTGATATGAAAGAAAACTCGCTAAGATGACGCAGTTCCTGCAAGTGAGACTTTTTATAGACCGATTTTTAGAGCCATTTAAGAATTGGTACTTGCTTTTAGCACTTTCCTCCGAAGGAAAGTAGCTATTGAGGTTTGACTCATGACGGAATTTTTGAAAAATTTCTTCAAATCTTTATCGATCCTACCTAGTAGACACCGAAAATGACCCCCGTTAAAATTTATATATATATATATATATATATATATATATATATATATATATATATATGCATATATATATATATATATATGCATATATATATATATATATATATATATATATATATATATATATATATATATATATATATATATATGTCTGTTAACACGATAGCGGCCAGAGTTTTTGTTTTTTCGTCACGAAACTTGGTATATAGCATTCAATTAGCAAACGATTGAACGAGTTCGTTAACCACTAAAGTCGGTCCACCGGAAGGGGGGGTTTACCCCGAACCCAAAACACTTATTTGGCTATGTCAGCCATAATATTTGTTATATTTCAACGAAACTTGGTATTCGTAGTGGTAATGTAGAAAGAAAAGTGAGATATAAAAATGAACTAAATCGGTTCATTAGAAGGGGGGGTTTACTCCGGATCCAAATTCCTAATATACTCATACCGGTCGTAATTTCTGCTGTATTGTAACGAAACGCGGTATACGTCGTGGGTAACTCATGAGAAAGAAGTGTTGTAAAAATGAGCTGAATCGGTCAATCGGAAAGCGGGGGTTTAATTTGTAATATATTTGAATAGAAAAGCCGGCAGACGTAGGTTCACAAAGCCGCCGCAAGGAGCGCTTTCTACCACTAGAGTGACTGTATCCTGTTCCTGCGTTAGATCAAAATACGATAATATGAGGATTTTTGTATTTATTACGTAGTGTAGTAGGTACCATGTGTAAACATAACTCTGGAAGCAGATTAATAATTGATCAGTTACTCATTACAAAATGAGAACTATTCACGTTTTCATTTTATTTATGTAGGATATTTTAAGCAAATTGTTCTGGAAAGCAGTCTACACTACCCAAATTCTGAGGAAAGTGCTTAGTTATGCAGCTCCTGCGTGACGGACTTTTATTTATTTATACGTTGTAGCTAGCTATCGTTTATAGGCATTTTCCCTTCAAGTCTTCGTATTTGCTTGATTGTATAAATGCAACATCCTGTATTTATTTTGACTTATTTATGCAAACCATCCTTAAACAATAATTCGACAATAATTTTCCTGTCCCCACTCTTAAGAGTTCGCACTCCATTTCTTCATGAGCCGACTCGAGGATCTGCAAACAAACACACTTGGACATCATTTTGTTGATATATGTTTAGCAAATATTGCTTGTTGCTAATGTGCTTTTCCTTTCTTATCAGTATATCTAGCACCTGTTGCACAATCTCTATCAATCAGGAAGACCGAGTACTCCAGACATTCCACAGGTCAGCAGCTTGGAGCATCGTCTACAATATCCCGGCGTGTACGGGGGTCTATGTAATAATCATAATATTTCTACCTGAATAAATTCAAATACTCATAATAATAATTCATAATAAATCTATTTATCATATGTATGAAGTGGAGTTAGAAGTTTACCTATACTTTCGCGTTTTAGAAGTATCAACATCTCTGTATTTACAGGGCTAATATCTTCGGAGTAAAGTGCTAAAAAAATTATGACTATTATTATTTTTAATTTTAAAAGTACAATTAAAAACATGTAAAAAATTAAAAAAATTGAGATAAATTATGAAGAATAAAAAAAAAGGCAAATTGCAAATATACAAATAAAGACAGATTAAAAATTAACTACCAATTATAAACAATAAAAAGGCAAATTATTAATATTAGAAAACAAACACAATTTAAACAATAAAAACTGAATTATAAATAATCCAAATGAACACAAAATGTAAAAGATAAAGACAAATTATAAATATAAAAAAATATATACGAATTAAACAAAAACATCAATTATAAACATAAAAAAATATAAAGAAAATAAAGAAAAATTATTACTATTTAAAACTAAACACAAATTAAGCCCCCCCCCCCCAAAAAAAAAGAAGGAATTATAGATAATACAAATAAAGACAAATTATAAATATTGAAAATAAAGATAAAATATAAATAATCAAAACAAAGATAATTTATAATCAATAAATAAAGCCAAACTAAAAATAATAAATAATAAAAATGTATAGATATTATTTTTTATCGAACAAATAATTACACAGGTACACAAAATAAAAAAAGCGGTATCTTCCAAAGACACCATACATATATTCTTATGTATTTCGAGACGCTTAATGCGAATCCGGAGTCCGTTGCACCCCTGCACGTCAAGTTTAACTTCAAATTTTGTATGAAGTCGTTAAAGAAGAAATAACTAGAGCTTCCATGGTTCTGAGGGACGCTGAATCCGAATCCGATGTCTGTGTCACCCCATCGGCGCAAAATCAAGGTCATTTCAAGGACAAATATCTCTATTTTGCAAAAATGATTTTTTGGCTGCAGATTAATTTTTTGCAAAATGAATATTTTTCCTAGAAATTACCTTGCTTTTGCGCCGATGGGGTGAAACAGACCTCGGATTCGTATTCAGCGACCCTCAAAACCATGGAAGCTCTAGTTATTTCGACGAAATTTGACCATCAAATGCCCTTAAACCTTGCATGCTGGATTGGGATTCAGGGTGTCAAAATACATAGGAATTTATCGCACTGGTATTTCTAAAGAGACACAACTCAAAATAAAACTCAGCTGAATAATGTGTCACTCTTGCCTATGTAGGGGGCTTAGCATTAAGACAGGAAGGGTGAAAAAAGTGCCCTCTGGTGTACAAGCTCTGAATCTAGGTACATACAATTACGATGGTTGAAAGACCATGTCTTGCATAGGTCTAAGACTGCACCTACATTGGACCCGTGTTTCTCCCGAACCGATCCGATCCGATTTAGTTTGATCGACAACGGCCAACAGCGGCCGACGTGTGTGCCTACATTGGTCTCGACCCGATCCGATCCGATTTAGTCACAGCTCGTCAGTAATGACCCCGTAGTGAAGTGAAAATGAGTGATTAAGTTAAGAAATACCACCTAATAAGCATAGAAACCTTCGATTAGGTTGAATGTTGGAAGTAAGAGAAGTATTGGTATCCATATTTTCAAATTATTTATAAGAAAGGTAACTAGAAGGTTATAAGTATTGGAAGGTTTTAAACATTAGAAGGTTATAAACATTGGATGGTTATAGACGTTGGGTGGTTATAAATATCTTTACACGCCATTTAATAAACAAGGGAAACAAAAAAACAAAAATTTGAATTGACAAAGTTGTTCTAAATGTTATTTCCTTTGATTTAAAAAAAAAAAATGCATTGAAATCTGTTAAGATTTAGAACCTGTATACCTTTTTGAAACACAATATGTGGGTTGGCGCAATTTTGCTTCGTCGGTCAGAAATCGGTCTAGAAACAAACATGTTTGAATGGCCAAGAATCGGTGGCCGTTAGTGGCTACTGGAGCGGATCGGAACGAGACCAGTTAGGTGCACCCTAAGTATGACGGTGTGCATAGAACCGATTTTTTA